>JABWPP010000050.1:183919789-184221721 GCA_016920855.1 Puya raimondii
ACATAAAGGATGCAACCAAATGAAATATACATTATCATTCTCTCCTAGGTTCATCCTATGTCTCACATTGACTAAGTTCAATTACTAGTCATTTACTTATGGTTTCGGAATCGCCGTCTCACCATAATTATCCCAACATTCGAGGAGTGAACTCGTCACCTCCTAGTTCGAGTAGCGAACTCGTCGCATACTCGGGATAGCAAAATCGTCGCATACCCCGTCTCAACACCGCCATCATATGGCATGGATAGCGAACTCGTCGCATATCCGGGATAGCAACCTCGTCGCACATCCCATCTCGACACCGCCAACTCAAGGCGTGGTAGCGAAATCGTCGCCTACCCGGGATAGCAAACTCGTCGCACATCCCGTGTCGATACTGCCAACTCATGGCATTGTAGCGAAATTGTCGCCTACCCGGGATAGCAAAATCTTCGCACATCCCGCTCAACACCGCCAACTCATGGCGTGGTAGCGAAATCGTCGCCTACCCGGGATAGCAAAATCGTCGCACATCCCGTGTTGATACCGCCAACTCGTGGCATGGTAGCGAAATCGTCGCCTACCCGGGATAGCAAAATCGTCGCACATCCCGTTGTTCACATTTTTCACTTGCCAACCTAAGTCTCATGACCTTAGGTTCAAGTCATTAAGTCTCGCCTATGTTCAATAACACTAGGCTTACTTTCCCATTATCAACCTAGGTTCCATGACTCTAGGTTCCAATCTCATGTCAAACCTATGTTCAATGACACTAGGTTTCAATTTCACATGTTCCAACCTATGTTCAATAACACTAGGTTTAATCCTCATGTCCAATCTATGTTCAATAACACTAGGTTTAACCTCACATGCAACCATGCAACAAGTATTAATATTTGAATTATACTTAAAATATACATCATGCCATAGGATCTCATTGTTCATCCTATCATGATTTTTACCTTTGCCAACATGCAAATTCTAGTGTTCACAATACATATCATTTTATCTTTAAATGGATATTTACCCTAGACATGGAAGTGACCTAATCACTTCGGTAAACACAAACCCACCTCAAGAGCTTTCAAATCCTTGTATTCTTCAAGCTCCTAAGTGTCCAAGCTTTGAGTTCTTGCTTCAACCCAAGCTTCTACAAGAAAACGGTTCGTTACTCATTACGAACCCTAAATTCAACTCAACATGTGAAATCAAGTGTTCCAACATGATTTCCTATGCCTCAATGGCAATTCCCGAAGGTCCAAATATTTTTAGAACCTCTCATGGCAAAAGTCCCAAATCTACTTAGGTTTCACATGCATGCATGTGAAACCACAAAATCTCTTGGCCAATCTCCACGTTTTGTGGTTTAGATTGCCTAGGGTTTCCAAAAACCTCATGCTAAAGGATTGAATCCAAGGTTTAAACCCTAAATCACAAGAACTCACCTCAAAGCCCTAGCTCCCAAGTTTCTTCTTGCACCAAGAAGCTCCAAATCCACCTTAGAAGCTTTTCCCAAGGTCAAATCCTCCACTTCTCCAAGCTTTGGAGAGATCTCTAGAGAGAGAAAGTGAGGGAGAGGGAGAGGAAGTGTGAGGAGAATGAAGAAGGAATGAGGGGAGAAGTCTCAGCCCTCATATATATAGCCCACTCACTGCGAAACTACCAAAATGCCCCACACTGGGCATTCTGCCTCAGCCGGGTCCACCTTGCAGATGGGGTCCGGACCCCGCACTGATAACCGACCAGCGCGCAGGCCGGGTCCGGACCTTGGCATCAGGGTCCGGAACCCGTACGCACCCCAACCTAGCACGCGGCTCGGGTCCGGACCTCAAGTCCCGGGTCCGGAACCCGTACGTTCCCCATCTCGGACATCGGCTCGGGTCCGGACCGTGGCACCCGGGTCCGGACCGCAGCCGGCCACGAACTTCATTGTCCGGACCCCAGTTTCCAGGGTCCGGACCCCGTGAGCAGTTTTGCTCTAGTAGGTCCTTTTCTTCGAAATCTTCGATTTCTGGGTTCCCACTCGCACCCACAGTGTTCCGAAACCTTCGGAACCCAATTCCACACTAGCCATAATCGGCTTCCATCGACCTTTATCAATTTTAGTAAAGTTCGATACAACGCACCGAAATTCAAAGTGCTACAGTATATATATATACATACATATGTATATATGTATATATGTATACATATGTATATGTATATATATATATATGTATACATATGTATATGTATATATGTATATACACATGTATACATATACATATGTATACATGTGTATATGTATACATGTGTATATGTATACATATGTATATATATACACATGTATACATATACACATGTATACATGTGTATATGTATACATGTGTATATATATACATATGTATATATAGAAGTGGAGGGTTGGGATATATATATAGTCGGGTTACTATGCTCTTATGAGTACGATCGCCCTCGTACTCATAAGTCGTTTTCGATGATAGAGCTTCCGAATCGACGATCCATATCGTTAAACATTATCTAGAGCATTTGAAACTTTTAGAAATTAAATTTCATAATTTTTCGACATCATTTATCTTACGATCGAAATATCTCAAAATTGACAATTTTTAACGACCGCTATGGGATATTCGCTAGTTTAACGGTAGAAAAGAATCGAAATATGGTTGAATTTCTGGTAAAAAAATTTATTCACTATCTAGATAAAGATCAAAAACTACGATCTTAAATTGAACTATTCGATTCTCTATTTTTAGGAAGTCGTTCGATTTTTACCATTCACTTTATGTCCGTTTGATGGACTTTATTCTAATTTTAAAAATTACGAAATTTATTTTCTAGAAGTTTAAAATACTTTAGATTATATTTAACGATATGGATCATCAATTCCAAGGCTCCAACATCGAAAATAATTTATGAGTACAAAGGGCTCTATACTCCTAAGAGTATAGTAGCCTTACTATATATATATATAAATATAGTAGAGCTGGAATGTATCAGTAGCAAACGGGCTCCGTTGCCACCCATTTGTTTTCGATGATGGAGCCTCCAAATCGATGATTGGCACCATTGAACATGATCTATACCTTGAAGTATCTAGAAACCAAATTTTAAATCTTTTCGACATTATCGACCTAATGATCAAAGGGTTTCAAAATTTATAATTTTAATGGTCAACATGAGATGTTTTCTCGTTTAATGGTGTAAAAATATTCAAATCAATTAAATTTTTGTTAGAAAATTTTTTAAACTATTTAAAACAAGATCTATACTCTTGATATTGATTATAAGATTCCTATCATTACCTTTTAAAGAATATTCATTATCAGTCGTTCATTTTTGTGTCCACTTGGTGGACAAGAGAACAATATCGAAAAATCATGAAATTTAATTTTTAGATGCTTCAAGCGGTATAGATCATGTTCAATGGTGCCCGTTTGCTACTGATAGCTTTCCAGCTCAACTCTCTCTCTGTATATATATATATATATATATATATATATATATATATATATATATATATATATATATATATATATATATATATATATATATATACAGAGAGAGAAAGTCTCTCTGTATATATATATATATATATATATATATATATATATATATATATATATATATATATATATATATATATATATATATATATATATATATATATATATATATATATATATATTCAGAGAGAGAGAGAGAGAGAGTTGAGCTGGAATGGTATCAGTAGTAAATGGGCTCCGTTGCCACCCATTTATTTTTTATGATGGAGCATTCAAATCGATGATCGGCACCATTGAATATGATCTATACCGCTTGAAGCATCTAGAAATCAAATTTCATACTTTTTCGATATTGTTCTTTTTTCCAAATGATATAAATCTTGTAATCAAGATCAAGAATATAGATCTTGTTTTGAATAGTTTAAAAAATTTTCTAATAAAAATTCATTTGATTTGGATATCTTTATGCCGTTAAACGAGAAAACGCTTCATGTTAACCATTAAAATTACAAATTTTGAAACCCTTTGATCATTAGGTCAATGATGTCGAAAAGATTTGAAATTTGGTTTCTAGATATTTCAAGTGGTATAGATCATGTTCAATGTACGTGCCGATTGTTGATTTGGAGGCACTATCATCGAAAATAAATAGGTGGCAATAGAGCCTGTTTGCTACCGATAGTATTCCAGTTCAACTCTCTCTCTCTCTATATATATGGAGTACGTCTTCTATGCTTTCGAAAGTACGAAAGCCTCTGTGATTGTAAGTTATTTTTGATGATAGGATATCTGATTCGACGATCGGCTCCGTTAGGCATAATATAGGCTATTGTAACTACCTAGAAAGCAAATTTTATAATTTTTCGACATCATTTACAAGTGATCAAAAGGCTTAAAAAATGACTATTTTAACGGTTGATATGCTACATTTTTAAGTTCAACACTGTAGAACAATCTAAATTACATGAAACTTTAATAAAAATATCTACTTAACATCAATAGCGAGATCAATACTCCTGAGTTGAAATTTGAGCCTTTTATCACTGTTTTTTATGAGATTTTTTATTTTCAGCCGTTCATTTTGAGGCTATTTGTTCACTAGACAAATGAAGTCAAAAAATTATAAAATTTGGTTTGTCGATAGTTCCAATAGCGTAGATCATGTCTAACAGAACTGTAGTACACCGAATTTCAGTGTATCGTACCGAACTTCTACAAATTGTAGAGTTTCGATGGAAAAATAGCAAGAGAGGCTATATGTGAGGCTTCAGCCAAGTTTGGGACTTGTGAGAAGTGTTTTCGGCGCAAATGAGGCGCGAAAACGGACTTCGAAAAATTAAAACTGCTAAACTTGTGAAGTCTGCACTGGATTCCGGTATGTGGACCTCTATACCGGTACTGAAGTGATTAGTACCGGTATGTGATGATGGTATACCGGAATGCCATGGTTGAAACCGAGAACCCAGCTCTCGGGTTCTGCAGAATACTCCGGGGTATACCGGAATAGCACCCGTATACCGGTATGCAATGCACATACCGGTATACAGTGTTACGAAATTCCAGTTTTGACTGGTTGTTTGTGTTGTTTGTGGAGAGGGGCAAAATAATCTTTTCACATGTATTTGGGGGTGTATGAAGGGCTGAGACCTTCTCCCCTTCTCATTGTCTTCCTCTCTACTTCTCCTCTCCATCTCCTTCACTTTCTCTCTCTAGAGATCTCTCCAAAACTTGGAGAAAAAGGTGGATTGATCTTGGAAAAGGCTTCCAAAGAAGAAAAGAAGCTTCTTGGTGCAAGAAGAAGCTTGGGGAACTCGTGATTAAGGTAAGTTTCTCACGTTTTGGGTTCAAACCTTGGATTTAATCCTTTGAAATGAGGTTTTTGGGAACCCTAGGCAATCTAAAACACAAAATGTAGAGATTGGCCAAGAAATTTTGAGGTTCTACATGCATGCATGTGAAACCTAGGTTAAATGAGGGTTTTTGCCATGGAAGGTTCTAAAAATATTTGGACCTTCGGGAATTGCAATTGAGGCATAGGAAATCATGTTAGAACACTTGATTTCAAGTATTGAGTTGAATTATGGGTTCGTATCGAGTAACGAACCGTTTTCTTGTAGAAGCTTGGGTTGAAGCAAGAACTCAAGGCTTGGACACTTAGGGGCTTGAAGAATACAAGAATTTGGAAGCTCTTAAGGTGGGTTTGTGTTTACCGAAGTGATTAGGTCACTTCCATGTCTAGGATAAATATCCATTTAAAGATAAAATGGTATGTGTTGTGAACACTAGAACTTGCATGTTGGCAAAGGTAAAATCATGATTGGTAGAGCAATGAGCTCCTATTGCATGATATAGAATTCAAGTATAATTCAATTATCTATACTTGTTGCATGGTTGCATGTATGATTGGAACCTAGTGTTATTGAACATAGGTTGGAACATGTGAGAATAGAACCTAGTGTTATTGAACATAGGTTGGAACATGTGAGAATAGAACCTAGTGTTATTGAACATAGGTTGAAACATGTGAGAATGGAACCTAGTGTCATTGAACATAGGTTGGACATGAGATTGGAACCTAGAGTCATGGATCCTAGGTTGAGAATGAGAAAGTAAATCTAGTGTCATTGAACATATGTGAGACTTAGTGACTTGAACCTAAGGTCATGAGACTTAGGTTGGCAAGTGAAAAATGTGAACAACGGGATGTGCGACGATTTTGCTTTCCCGAGTAGGCGACGATTTCGCTACCATGTCATGAGTTGGCGGTGTTGAAACGGGATGTGCGACGATTTTGCTATCCCGGGTAGGCGACGATTTCGCTACCATGCCATGAGTTGGCGGTGTTGACACGGGATGTGCGACGATTTTGCTATCCCGGGTATGCGACGATTTCGCTACCACGCCATGAGTTGGCGGTGTCGAGATGGGATGTGCGACGAGGTTGCTATCCCGAGTATGCGACGAGTTCGCTACCCATGCCATGTGATGGCGGTGTTGAAATGGGGTATGCGACGATTTTGCTATCCCGAGTATGCGACGAGTTCGCTACTCGAACTAGGAGGTGACGAGTTCACTCCTTGAATGTTGGAACCCTTATGGTGAGACGGCGATTCCGAAACCATAAGTAAATGACAAGTAATTGAACTTAGTCAATGTGAAATATAGGATGAACCTAGGAGAGAATGATAATTTACATTTCATTTGGTTGCATCCTTTATATTTATTTACAAGCATGTAAATAAGTGTTGTATAGTTATTTGTGATCTAACTTATGCATATGGTGTTTCTTTGGACTTGGTGGGTCGAGCTTCTCTCTTGGGTGGCCTTACCCACTGGGAACTTTGTTTATAGTTCTCACCCCACGTTTTTCAGGTCCTTCCGCGAGTGAGGCGGCGGACCTAGGCAAGGGTTTGGCTCTCTAGATAGTGGCCCTTCCATTTTGGTGATACATAGAGTTGTACCCCTAGTCTTGGACTTTGATAGTATAGGGGATTTTCATTACATGTATGAAACTTATGTATTTCATAGTTTTGGTACATGGTGTATGGAATGAAAATAAAGAAAAGAAAAATTTGGGCATGTATAAATGTGCAATGTGATGTAATAGAAGTAGGACTTCTTTATGTTGATGCTTTCCTTGTGCAACTCTTGTACTCCGTTCCTAGTTGGAACATTGTGGATAAGCTTGTGTTGTGACGCCTTGGGCGGGTAGAAGAGGCTCTATCCGTTCGGCGGGTCTGGGGCATGCGCTCGTGCGGTTATCCTTTCCACCTAGTTGGTGTTAAAGTCTCGACGGGGCGTGACAGACTGAGGTGGTATCAGAGAGTAGAAACGGTCTAGATGGACCTAAGAAAACCCTAGGATGGAAAAGACCCAAGAGTGTAGGCTCGTGAGTGACGAGATCTTTGATTATGGCGAAAGATAAGTGATTGGGTTATGTCCTTATGCCTCTAGTTGGAAATAGAGGTAGATTCGAGGTGTGTCTTATTCTTCGCCAAGTGTGTTCGTGTTGGCGGCCGACAACATGAAACCAAGTGAGGGGAATAAGGACCCTTGTGTGACTTTCGCCTAGATTGGGTTCACGTTTATTTTCGTGAAATATAGTGTTGCGAATGACTTTGAATGTCATGAAATAACCAAAGTCGTTGTGTTTTCAGGAGATAATGGTACGTGGACGGCCTCCTACGAGGGCTGGGCTCGGAAGAGCGAGCGCGGCTCCCGAACAACTCGGGGAGGGTGAGAACTCGGGTCTTCGTAATGAGTTGACCGAGTTGATGGGCGTGGTTCGACGACAGGCCGAAGCCATGCAGCGACAGGAGGAGCAAATTAAAAAGCTGCAAGACGAGATGGCGCAGCAAGCGGCTGCGGTTAGGGAGGAGAGAACGGGAGTACCTCCGGCCTCTGCTTCGGCACCGGCCGAGGAGGTGACGCCGGCGCCGGCTATGGCGCCACCGGCATCACCGATTGTAGCCGGTGGGTCGGGTACTCCTATGCCCGACTCCGAGATGGAGGATGCGGAGCGAGAGCGCGCACTTGCGGCTCTCATGAGGTTCAAGAAGTTCAACCCGCCTATCTTCAACGGGGAGAACGTGGATCCATGGGACGTAGAGACATGGATCGTTGCCATGGAGACACTCTTCGAGGATCTGTATACCTTGGAGAGGGACAAAGTGCACCTCGCCGCTCATTGTTTAGAGCGATCGGCGAAGGTGTGGTGGAAGGGAGTCCGGCGTGATCGACTCCCTAGCCTTACGCCACCGACGTGGGAGGAGTTTCGGGGTATGGTATTTGCCGCCTACTTTCCCGATAGCGAGAAAAGGAAACTTCAAGAAAGGTTCCGGAAGTTGAAGCAAGGGAACCGCACCGTGCGCGAGTACGAGAGGGAGTTCTCGTACATTATTAATTGCGTACCGCAAGTTATCCGCGGAGAGTTGGACAAGGTCGATTGTTTCGTGCGCGGACTTCGACCGGAGATCTTTCGGGCGATTCACGCCCTTAAGCTAAAGACCTTTGCGGAGGTCTTGGACCGTGCTCTTTGGGTAGAGCACGGGAATGCATGTGCGCGCGAGGAGCGCGAGTCGTGGGAAAGAGAGAAGGAAAAAGATAAAGAAAAGGGAAAGAAGCGACCGGCGGGTGGCTCGGGTGGGCAATCTAGCTCAAAGCGACCCCCGAAGCACTCGTAGTCGCAAAACCAATCGCGAGGGTCCCGGTGGAACCGACCCTCAACTCACTGCCCGATTTGTAGCGGCCCCCACAACCCTCAACAATGTGATTATCGTGAGGGCCGGTGCTACAAATGCGGAAAGCCGGGACATATGCGATACAATTGCCTGATGGATGATGGCCGAGCACCGTCGTCGGCATCGGCATTTGCATCGCCGAGACAGCTTGCGGGCATTCCACCCGCGGCGATGTCGGCAGGCCGTACACCGCTGCCGAGACCAGCGGAGGGCCAGCGGCCAGCGCCCAGTGGACGGGTATTCGCCTTACAGGTGGAGGAGCCTTCTGCCCAGCATGATGTCGTGGCAGGTATTGTGTTAATTAAAGGCATTCGATGTAGAGCTTTGTTTGATACTGGTGCATCGCATTCATTCATTGCTCGATCATTTGCTATTGCACATGGAATAGAAATTGTAGATGCTACACATGCAAGAACTGTGCAAGTACCTGAACACACCTTTTGCGTACATCACGCGTGTGTAAACTGTCCAGTGAGGGTTGAAAACTGGATCATGCCAGCTGATTTGTTGGTGTTAAGTCGAATGAATGAGTATGACTTAATCCTATGAATGGATTGGCTCTCGAAATATCACGCTACTATTGATTGTGAGAGCCTGATAGTGAGGTTTAGAGAACCCGGGCACAAAGAGTTTGTGTACCGTGGTTGCAAGAGTTCGCTCTTTGCGTCAATGGTGTCCACGTCGCAAGCAAGGAAGCTTATTGCTAGTGGTTGCATTGCCTACTTGGCGACGGTAGTGGATGACCGAAAAGAAGTGTTGGGGCTCGAGGACATTCCTATAGTCCAAGAGTTTCCGGATGTATTTCCGACGGAGTTGCCCGGAATGCCACCGGACCGGGAAATAGAATTCGTGATCGATTTGCTCCCGGGTACGGCGCCGATCTCTAAGGCCCCGTACAGGATGGCACCCACGGAACTGAAGGAATTGAAAGCACAATTGCAAGATTTGATGGACAAGGGTTTCGTAAAGCCAAGTGTGTCACCTTGGGGAGCCCCTGTTCTATTTGTGCGAAAAAAGGACGGTTCGCTGTGATTATGTGTAGATTACCGCGAATTGAACAAAGTGACCGTCAAGAATAAGTACCCGTTACTCCGAATTGATGACTTGTTCGATCAGTTGCAAGGGTCTCGGGTGTATTCAAAGATTGATTTGCAATCCGGTTATCACCAATTGAAGATCAAACCGGAGGTGTGCATAAGACCGCATTTAGGACACGGTATGGACACTATGAATTCACGGTTATACCTTTCGGGCTTACCAATGCCCCGGCGGCGTTCATGGATTTAATGAACCGTGTGTTCAAACCACTATTGGATCAATTTGTGGTTGTGTTCATAGATGATATTCTTGTCTACTCTCGGAGTGAAGAGGAACATAAAGAGCACCTAAGGATTGTGCTTCAAGTTCTTCGAGAGAACAAGTTGTTCGCCAAGATGAAAAAGTGCGAATTTTGGATTCGTGAGGTCGCTTTCTTGGGTCATGTGATATCCGTGGAAGGAGTATCGGTGGACTCTATGAAAGTTGAGGCAATCAAGGATTGGCCTCGTCCGACCAATGTCACAGAAGTACGAAGCTTTTTGGGTCTTGCAGGGTACTATCGGCGGTTCGTGGAGGGATTTTCAAAAATCTCCGGTCCACTAACGCGTCTTACCCGCATGGGAGCCAAATATGTTTGGAGCGAGGAATGCGACCAAAGCTTTAAGGAGCTAAAGGAAAGGTTGACTTCGGCTCCGGTTCTCGCCTTGCCGATTGCGGGGGAGGGCTTTGTGGTGTATAGTGATGCATCACGGCGTGATTTTGGGTGTGTGCTTATGCAAAGAGGACAAGTAATAGTATATGCCTCTCGACAGCTAAAGAGCTATGAGCAAAATTATCCCACCCACGACTTAGAGCTTGCGGCGGTGGTCTTCGCACTTAAGTTGTGGAGACACTATTTGTACGGGGAACATTGTGAGGTTTACACGGATCATAAAAGCTTAAAGTATTTATTCACTCAGAAGGAGTTGAATTTGAGGCAGCGGAGATGGTTGGAGTTGATAAAAGATTATGACTTAACCATCTTGTACCACCCCGGTAGAGCCAATGTGGTTGCCGATGCGCTCAGTAGAAAATCCGTGGAGAACTTCGCAATTGAGATGACGGGACAAATGCCGTTAATCAAGGAAATGGGCCGGTTTGACTTGGAAGTCGTGGCCCCGGGCGTCCCCGCTAGACTTATGAATCTCGAGATTTGGCCAACTTTGTTGGAGCAAATAAAAGAAAAGCAATCCGGTGATCCGGAACTCCAAAAGGTGCGGAGTACTATCGAGGGCGGGTGCGTCGGTGATTTTCATGTAGACTCGAAGGGCGCAATTCGATTCCGAAATCGATTGTGCGTGCCAAAAGTCGAGGATATTCGTGGGGAGATCTTGAAAGAAGCTCATACTTCTCCCTATGCGATTCACCCGGGCGGCACCAAAATGTACAAGGATCTTAAATTACATTATTGGTGGCCGGGGATGAAACTTGATGTTGGACGCTTTGTGGCACAATGCTTAGTATGCCAACAGGTAAAGGCCGAGCGTCGCTTTCCGGCGGGAAAATTGCAAGGGTTGCCCATTCCAGTTTGGAAGTGGGAGAACATAGCAATGGACTTCGTTGTGGGTTTACCTCGATCACAAGGTGGCCACGATGCGATTTGGGTGGTGGTGGATCGTTTGTCAAAGTCGGCACACTTTTTGCCAATCCACACCACTTGGTCGGGAGACAAGTTAGCACAAGTCTACCTAGACGAGATTATGCGGTTACACGGGGTCCCGACCTCGATAGTTTCAGATCGAGATCCCCGTTTCACATCGTATTTTTGGAAAAGCTTGCAAGAAGCTTTGGGTACGCGGCTCGATTTCAGTTCAGCATTTCATCCTCAAACTGACGGTCAATCGGAAAGGACAATTCAGATTTTGGAGGATATGCTGCGAGCGTGTGTGTTGGACTTCAAGGGTGCATGGCCTACTCATTTGCCGATGGCTGAATTTGCTTACAATAATAGCTATCAATCTAGCATCGGTATGGCACCTTTTGAGGCCTTGTATGGAAGGAAATGCCGCTTTCCTATTCATTGGAGCGAAGTCGGCGAGAGAAGGGTCTTAGGACCGGAAGTGTTGCATGAAGCGGAGGAAAAGGTCCGCTTGGCACGCGAACGCTTATCGACGGCTCAATCTAGACAAAAGAGTTATGCGGATCGACGTCGACGAGATTTGGAATTCGCGGTAGGAGACCGCGTCTTCTTGAAAGTGTCACCCATGATAGGGGTGAAACGATTTGGTGTTCGGGGTAAGTTGAGTCCCCGTTACATTGGACCTTATGAGGTTTTGGAGCGTGTGGGATCCGTGGCATATCGGCTAGCTTTGCCGCCAAAACTTGCGGGGATACACAATGTGTTCCATGTATCGACGCTCCGCAAGTATATGTATGATCCGGCGCACGTCCTCGAGTATGTGCCTATAGAGCTTCATGAGGATATGACTTATAAGGAATTTTCCTTGTGTATCATGGATCGCGAGGTGAAAAATTTGAGGAACCGTGAAATTCCTTATGTAAAAGTATAATGGACGAATCACGGTGAGCGCGAAGCTACGTGGGAATTGGAAAGCTCAATGAGGGAGCGGTTTCCTTACCTCTTCGCTGAGTCCAGCAGAGGTATGATTCAGTTTCGCGACCGAAACTCTATTTAAGGTGGGAGGAATGTAGTACACTGAATTTCAGTGCATCGTATCGAACTTCCACAAATTGTGGAGTTCCGATGGAAAAATAGCAAGAGAGGCTATATGCGAGGCTTCAGCCAAGTTTGGGACTTGTGAGAAGTGTTTTCAGCGCAAATGAGGCGCAAAAACGGACTTCGAAAAGTTAAAACTGCTAAACTTGTGAAGTCTGCACTGGATTCCGGTATGTGGACCTCCATACCGGTACTGAAGTGATTAGTACCGGTATGTGATGATGGTATACCGGAATGCCATGGTTGAAACCGAGAACCCAGCTCTCGAGTTCTGCGGAATACTCCGGGGTATACCGGAATAGCACCCGTATACCGGTATGCAATGCACATACCGGTATACAGTGTTACGAAATTCCAGTTTTGACTGGTTGTTTGTGTTGTTTGTGGAGAGGGGCAAAACAGTCTTTTCACATGTATTGGGGGTGTATGAAGGGCTGGGACCTTCTCCCCTTCTCATTGTCTTCCTCTCTACTTCTCTTCTCCATCTCCTTCACTTTCTCTCTCTAGAGATCTCTCCAAAACTTGGAGAAAAGGGTGGATTGATCTTGGAAAAGGCTTCCAAAGGAGAAAAGAAGTTTCTTGGTGCAAGAAGAAGCTTGGGAAACTCGTGATTAAGGTTAGTTCCTCACGTTTTGGGTTCAAACCTTGGATTTAATCATTTGAAATGAGGTTTTTGGGAACCCTAGGCAATCTAAAACACAAAATGTGGAGAGTGGCCAAAAAATTTTGAGGTTCTACATGCATGCATGTGAAACCCAGGTTAAATGAGGGTTTTTGCCATGAGAGGTTCTAAAAATATTTGGACCTTCGGGAATTACAATTGAGGCATAGAAAATCATGTTAGAACACTTGATTTCAAGTATTGAGTTGAATTATGGGTTCGTAACGAGTAACGAACCGTTTTCTTGTAGAAGCTTGGGTTGAAGCAAGAACTCAAGGCTTGGACACTTAGGGGCTTGAAGAATACAAGAATTTGGAAGCTCTTAAGGTGGGTTTGTGTTTACCGAAGTGATTAGGTCACTTCCATGTCTAGGGTAAATATCCATTTAAAGATAAAATGGTATGTGTTGTGAACCCTAGAACTTGCATGTTGGCAAAGGTAAAATCATGATAGGTAGAGCAATGAGCTCCTATTGCATGATATAGAATTCAAGTATAATTCAATTATCTATACTTGTTGCATGGTTGCATGTATGATTGGAACCTAGTGTTATTGAACATAGGTTGGAACATGTGAGAATAGAACCTAGTGTTATTGAACATAGGTTGGAACATGTGAGAATAGAACCTAGTGTTATTGAACATAGGTTGGAACATATGAGAATGGAACCTAGTGTCATTGAACATAGGTTGGACATGAGATTGGAACCTAGAGTCATGGAACCTAGGTTGAGAATGAGAAAGTAAACCTAGTGTCATTGAACATAGGTGAGACTTAGTGACTTGAACCTAAGGTCATGAGACTTAGGTTGGCAAGTAAAAAATGTGAACAACGAGATGTGCGACGATTTTGCTATCCCGGGTAGGCGACGATTTCGCTACCATGCCATGAGTTGGCGGTGTTGAAACGGGATGTGCGACGATTTTGCTATCCCGGGTAGGCGATGATTTCGCTACCATGCCATGAGTTGTCGGTGTTGACACGGGATGTGCGACGATTTTGCTATCCCGGGTATGCGACGATTTCGCTACCACGCCATGAGTTGACGGTGTCGAGATGGGATGTGCGACGAGGTTGCTATCCCGGGTATGCGACGAGTTCGCTACCCATGCCATGTGATGGCGGTGTTGAGATGGGGTATGCGACGATTTTGCTATCCCGAGTATGCGACGAGTTCGCTACTCGAACTAGGAGGTGACGAGTTCACTCCTTGAATGTTGGAACCCTTATGGTGAGACGGCGATTCCGAAACCATAAGTAAATGACAAGTAATTGAACTTAGTCAATGTGAAATATAGGATGAACCTAGGAGAGAATGATAATTTACATTTCATTTGGTTGCATCCTTTATGTTTATTTACAAGCATGTAAATAAGTGTTGCATAGTTATTTGTGATCTAACTTATGCATATGGTGTTTCTTTGGACCTGGTGGATCAAGCTTCTCTCTTGGGTGGCCTTACCCACTGGGAACTATGTTTATAGTTCTCACCCCACGTTTTCCAGGTCCTTCCGCGAGTGAGGCGGCGGAGCGAGGCAAGGGTTTGTCTCTCTAGATAGCGGCCCTTCCATTTTGGTGATACATAGTGTTGTACCCCTAGTCTTGGACTTTGATAGTATAGGGGATTTTCATTACATGTATGAAACTTATGTATTCCATAGTTTTGGAACATGGTGTATGGAATGAAAAGAAAGAAAAGAAAAATTTGGGCATGTATAAATGTGCAATGTGATGTAATAGAAGTAGGACTTCTTTATGTTGATGCTTTTCTTGTGCAACTCTTGTACTCCGTTCCTAGTTGGAACATTGTGGATAAGCTTGTGTTGTAACGCCTTGGGCGGGTAGAAGAGGCTCTATCCGTTCGGCTGGTCTGGGGCATGTGCCCGTGCGGTTATCCTTTCCACCTAGTTGGTGTTAAAGGCCCGACGGGGCGTGACAAGAACTGATCGCCGAATCAAATGTCCCATAATCGAAAATAACTTACAAGCACAGAGGCCTTCGTACTTTCAAAAGCATAGAACCTAGTTCTATATATATATAGAGTTTTGCTAGAATACTATAGGTAGTAAACGGCTCGGTTTACTACCGATTTGTTTTTAATAATAGAGCTTCCAAACTGATGATCAGCACCGTTAAACATGATCTAAACCATTTAAAGTTTGGAGATTGTTTCCACAGTTTACCCAATATATTTGTGGATGGATTTTTCTTATAAATAGAATAATATTTTTATTTTTTAGTTTTGGAATTATTTAGTTCTAGGTACATACTATATTTATTGGATTAGATTTTGAATTTAAAAGACTAACCGTAGAATTATTAAGTATGGTCTATGAGCTTTTCGGTTACATATGATGCATAAAATTGAGAGTAAGCTTCAATTTGCCTTTCTACGATTTAGCTCAATTTTACTTTGTTATTCTGTAATTTAAAAGTTACACTTAACTATTATATATATATATATATATATATATATATATATAGAGAGAGAGAGAGAGAGAGTTGAGCTGGAATGCTATCAGTAGCAAACGGGCTCTATTGCCACCCATTTGTTTTTAATGATGGAGCCTCCAAATCGACGGTCGGCACCATTGAACATGATCCATACCGCTTGAAGCATCTAAAAATCAAATTTCATACTTTTTCGATATTGTTCACTTGTCCACCAAGTGGATACAAAAATGAATGGCTGAAAATGTATATCCTTTAAAAAGTAATGATAGGAATCTTGTAATAAGATCAAGAGTATACATCTTGTTTTAAATAGTTTAAAAAATATTCTAACAAAAATTTAATTGATTTGGATATTTTTATGCTATTAAACGAGAAAACGCCTCATGTTGACCATTAAAATTTCTGAAACCCTTTGATCATTAGGTCAATAATGTCGAAAAGATTTGAAATTTGATTTCTAGATACTTCACGTGGTATAGATCATGTTCAACAGTCCGTGCCAATCGTTGATTTGGAGGCACTATCATTGAAAATAAATAGGTGACAATAGAGCCCATGAACTATTGATAGCATTTCAGCTCAACTCTCTCTATATATATATATAGAGCATGGCTACTGTGCTATTAGGAGCACAGTAGTTCTTGTGCTCCTAACTTTCTAACCATCCATCAATTTTGATGGATGGTTAGGGTGAGAGAGAAGAGAAATTGAGAAGAAATTGAGTGTCTCAATTTTTCTTCTCTTTGAATTTCTTTCCAAATTCTCTTCTCTCTCATCCTAACCACCTATCAAAATTGATAGATTGTTCGAAAGTTAGGAGCACAATGGCTGCTGTGCTCCTAATAGCACAGTAGCCCTACTCTCTCTCTCTCTCTCTCTCTCTCTATATATATATATATTACGTCTCGTATGCTTTCGAAAGTGCGGAGGCCTTCATGCTTGTAAGTTGTTTCCAATGATAGGATATCCGATTTGACGATCGGCTCCGTTAGGCATAATCTACCTATTGTAACTATCTAGAAACCAAATTTTATAATTTTTCGACATTATTTATCAGTGATCAAAAGGTTTCAAAAATAACTATTTTAACGGTTGATGTGGCACGTTTTTAAGTTCAACGGTGTAGAACAATCTAAATTACATGAAACTTTAATAGAAATGTTTACTTAACATCAATAGTAAGATCAATGCTTCTGATTTGAAATTTAAGTCTTTTATCACTGTCTTTTATGAGATTTTTATTTTCAGCCGTTCATTTTGAGTCTATTCGTTCACTTGACAAATGAAGTCAAAAAATTATAAAATTTGGTTTCTAGATAGTTCCAATAGTGTTGATCGTGTCTAACGGAACCGATCGCCGAATCGGATGTTCCATCATCGAAAACAACTTACAAGCACGAAGGCCTTCGTACTTTCGAAAGCATAGGAGCCTAGCTCTATATATATATATATATATATATTATATATACACAAAAGTGGAGGGTTGGGGAATATATGTCACCATGAGGTTCCACTGCAGAATGTTCCTCTGCAGAATATATTTTTAAGAAAGGTATAAATTTTACATTCTGTCCTCCAAAAGTCAATATTGCTTTTTTATCTTGTCAATTTTTTTTGAAAAAATTTAAAAATTTATAATAATTATAAAATTTTATATTTGAAGGTGTAGGATGTATACCTTTTTATAGAGTGTACAGCTAGCAGTGTAAATGACCCGAGCTTGAGCGAGATTATCTCAGCTCAAGCTTGGCTTGAAATTAATTTCGAGCCTAAATATAGGCTCCAGCTCGGCTTGAAATTAATTCGAGTCAAGCTCGAGCAAGTCTAACTTCGAGTCGTGCGAGTTCGAGCTCTAAACGAGCCGCTTGAAATTCTTAACATCATACAATCTATTGTTTAATTTTTTATAGGATATTATCTAAAATTTGATACAAATACATGTCTAATAGTTCAACGTATAAAATAAATGTATGAATACGGTATTATAATATTAAGAAAAACAGGGGACTATGCGCGCAAATAAAAGAGAAGGATAGAGAGAGAGTAATTAGAGTAACATTTTACTGGTTTAGTTTTGTGGGCCAGCAAATATGCCTAATAACCTAAACTCTACATGCATATAGTTAAAATACATAATATATATTATTATATATAATTAAAATATATTATATAATTATATATGTGATTATAAATATTATATATATATATATATATATATATATATATATATAGAGCTAGACTGCTATACTATCGATAGCACGGAGGCCTCCGTGCTACTAAGTTGTTTTCGATGACGCGGCTTCCGAATCGACGATCGGTTCCTTAGATATGATCTACGCTATTGAAAATATTTAGAAACCAAATTTCATATTTTTCGACATTATTTGACTAGTGATCAAAAGGTCTCAAAATTAATAATTTTAATGGTCGATGATACATTTGTAAATTTAACAGTGTAAAATAATTCAAATCTGATGAAATTTTTGTAGAATTTTTTTTTCACTATTTAGAGTAAGATCAATACATCTGATCTTAAATTCAAATCTTTTATCATTATTTTTTATGAGATTTTTATTTTCAGCCGTTCATTTTTAGACTATTCGTTTGAGAAGTAAATGATGCCGAAAAATTATGAAATTTAATTTCCAAATACTTTCAATAGTGTAGATCAAGTCTAGCAGAGCCGATCGTTGATTTGGAAGCCGCATCATCAGATTTGGATTGTTTTACACCGTTAAATTCACAAACGCATCTCATCTATCATTAAAATTGTCAATTTTTAGACCTTTTGATCACTAGCCAAATAATATCGAAAAATTATGAAATTTAGTTTCCAAATACTTTCAATAGTGTAGATCAAGTCTAGCGGAGCCGATCGTCGATTTGGAAGTCGCATCATTGAAAATAATTTGGTAGCACGGAGGCCTCCATGCTACCAATAGTATACCAGCCTAGCTCTATATATATATATAGAACTAGGCTACTATACTACTAATAGCACTAATAGCACCAAGTCATTGGTGCTATTAGGTTTTTGGCCCTTGGATTAAGGGATGTACGGTTAGGATGATAGTGGTCCCCTAGAGTTGAGTGGGTGGTTGGTTGAATAGTATGATCTAACGGGTGAAAATGATCAAAGAAATAAATCTAATGGTGGAAAACTTGATAGCACCAAATGCTTGGTGCTATTGATAGCATAGTAGCCGGACTGTATATATATATATATATATATATATATATATATATATATATATATATATATATATATATATATATATATATATAGAACTAGACTAGAATACTATTAATAGCACTAAGTCATTGGTGCTATTAAGTCTTCGGCCCTTCGATGAAGCAAAGTACGGTTTGGATGATGGTGGTTCCCCTAGGGTTGAGTGGGTGGTTGGTTGAATAGTATAATCTAATGGGTGGAAATGATCAAAAGTGTAGATCTAATGGTAAAAACTTGATAGCACCAAGTGTTTGGTGCTATCGATAGCATTATAACCGGAGTGTGTGTGTGTATATATATATATAGTACGTCTCCTGTGCTTTCGAAAGTACGGAGGCCTCCGTGCTTGTAAGTTATTTTTAATGATAGAACATTTGATTCGATGATCGGCTCCGTTAGGCATAATCTACGCTATTGGAACTATTTAGAAACTAAATTTTATTATTTTTTTATATCATTTGCCAAGTGATCAAAGTTCTCAGAAATGACTATTTTAATGGTCGACGTGGCACGTTTTTAAGTTCAACGGTGTAGAGCGATCCAAATTATATGAAACTTTAATAAAAAAATTATACTTAAATATTAATAGCAAGATCAATACTTCTGGTTTAAAATTTGAGTCTTTTTTTACTGTTTTTATGAGATTTTTATTTTCAGCCGTTCATTTTGAGGCTACTCGTTCACTAGGCAAATGAAGTAAAAAAATTATGAAATTTGATTTCTAGATAGTTCAAATAGTGTAGATCATGTTTAACAGAACCGATCGCCGAATCGTATTTCTCGTCATCGAAAATAACTTACAAGTACGGAGGCATCAGTACTTTCGAAAGCATAGGAGCCTAGGTCTCTCTCTCTCTCTCTCTCTCTCTCTCTCTCTCTCTCTCTCTATATATATATATATATATATATATAGAGTCCGGCTGCTATGCTATCGGTAGCACGGAGGCCTCCGTGCTACCAAGTTGTTTTCGATGATGCGGCTTCCAAATCGACGATCGGCTCCGTTAGACTTGATCTACACTATTAAAAGTATTTGGAAATTAAATTTCATAATTTTTCGATATTATTTACCTATCAAACAAGTAGTCTAAAATTGAACGGCTGAAAATAAAAATCTCATAAAAAATGATGATAAAAGACTTAAATTTAAGATCAGAAGTACTGATCTTACTATAATTAGTGAAAAAAAAAATTTATAAAAATTTCATCGGATTTGGATTGTTTTACACTGTTAAACTCACAAACACATCACATCGGCCATTAAAATTGCCAATTTTGAGACCTTTTGATCACTAGTCAAATAATGTTGAAAAAATCTGAAATTTAGTTTTCAAGTATTCTCAATAGTGTAAATCAAGTCTAACGGAGCCGATCGTCGATTTGGAAGCCGCATCATCGAAAACAACTTGGTAGCACGGAGGCCTCCGTGCTACTGATAGTATAGCAGCCTAGCTCTATATATATATATATATATATATATATATATATATATATATATATATATATATATATATATATATATATATATATATATATATATATATATATATTCGAGCTTTTCGAGCCTAATTCGAGCGAGCCAAATAATACTAACATCGGTTTGAAATAAATATCGACTTTTTTTTCTGTTCAAGTTCGGCTCATTTAATTTTGAGTCGAGCTCGAACGGGCTAAATACCGGGCCGAACGTGAGCTGGCTCTTTTATTTGCTAACCCTATGTACAGGTAAGTTTAAGCATTTTCGTTCGCTTTGGCTTGAAAATATTCTACTTAGTACAACTCATCTAGTTGTTGTGATGCGTGCTATCATTTCGAACAATTAGAATATTTTTTTTAAAGGAAGAGGAGTAAAAATACTACTACATACAGTCACACATGATGGAGTTATATAAAAATTATCGAGTGTACTTTTCTTTTTTAGGGGCCCACAATGGTCGCGACTATGGATGTAATGTGGGCTGTGTCGGACGGGCACAGCCACATTACTCGGGCCAAAATGGGCTAGGGGCAGGCCTAACCCGGCCTGACTTCAAATTTGGGTTGGGCCATGCTAGGCTGGATTTATCAAGTCTCTGGCCCAACACGGCTCGAAGGGCACGGGCCGGGTCACTTTCGACCATCCTCAATTTTTTTTTAAATTATATAAAAATTTTCTAAGTAAGGTGTAGCAAATATAAATGTATTATAAATTGTAGGGGCCAAAGTGAAGCGTTTTGGTACAAAGCTTGTGCTAATTTGCTTTCAAAATATCTTGTTATAAAAGCTTGTTTTAATTTGCTTTGTAATTTTTCCAAAATAAAATTTATACATCCTTCTAGAGTCTTCATCGCACTGCAGATCAGGATGGATATTTTTTAAGTCTTCGACCCTTATCGCGTCCTCCACTGCCTCTGCTGCCCTCAACGACGGTAACGAGGGCGGTGCCGCCTCCTCTTCCTCTACCTCCGCCGGGCCGAAGGAGGAGGACTCGGAGCGGGCGTGGGTGAGGGCGGAGTGGACGGAGGCGATGAGGTCGTGGCCGAGGCGTTGCTTGCTGTCGCCCGTGAGGGTGAGGACGAAGATGCGCCCGCGCTTCTTCAAGGAGCGAAAAAAGATCCAGAGGGTAGAAAAAAAATAAAAAATAAAAAAATATAGAAAAAATATTTTTTTCCTCCTTGAAATACTATTATGTATCGTCACCGTTACAGGCAAGGCCAAGAACCAAAGAAGAAGAGAGAAGAAGCTGAAGTTGCACTGTTCTGATAAAGTTGCATTATTTCAAAGAAAATTGCACTGTTTCAGATGAACGTTGCACTCTTTGAGACAAAATTACACTCTTTGAAACGAAAGTTGCACTCTTTGGACAAAAGTTACACTGTTTGAGCGAAAATTGCACTCTACAGTCTCCTTGCCGTAGAGGCCTACCGCCCCATCATCGTCTTAAAGCGGCCTCTCCTCACCTCCCTTCTCGCCCTCCTCCGTGCTCTCGGGGCCCCCACCCGCTCAATTGCCCGCGAGAAGAAATCCCCTCCACTCCCTCAACCTCCCGGACATCCCCCGTCGCCTTTCTCCCCGCGCCCGTCCTTGACGACGAGGGAGAAGAGCGCGGGCACGGCGCCGAGCTCGACCAGTGTGGGGCGGTTGAGCGGGTAGAGCGCGACGCCGAAGAGCGCCTTGAGCGCGCCCTTGATCGAGCGGGTGGGGACCCCGGGGGTGCGGAGGACCGCGAGAAAGAAGGCAAGGAGGGGCTGCTTCGAGACGATGATGGGCAATAGGCCTTCACGGCGAGGAGGTTATAGAGTAAAATTTTTACTCAAACAGTGTAACTTTTGCCCAAAGAGTGCAAATTTATCTAAAGAGTGTAACTTTCGTTTCAAAGAGTGTAATTTTTGTCTCAAAAAGTGTAAAGTTGGTCTGAAACAGTGCAATTTTCTTGTGAAACAATGCAACTTTATCTTAACCGTGCAACTTCATATTCTTCTTCCTTCTTCTCTAATTCTTGGCCTTTACTGTAGCAGCGATGATACATAATGATATTTCGCGGAAAAATCTATTTTTTTTATTTTTTTATTTTTATTTTTATTTTTTTCTACCCTCTGTATCTTTTTTCGGTCCTTGGAGAAGCGCGGGCGCGTCTTCGTCCTTACCCTCAGGGGCGACAGCGAGCACCGCCTCCGTCAAGACCTCAGCGCCTTCGTCCGCTCCGCCCTCACCCGCGCCAGCTTCGAGTACTCCTCCTTCGGCGCCGGCAAAGTGGAGGCAGGGAAAGAGGAGGCAGAGGAAGAGGAGGCAGCGCCGCCTTCTTTACCATCGCCGAAGGCCGTGGAGGCGATAGAGGAGGCGATGAGGGTGGAGAGGGAAAAAAAAAAGAATGAGAGAAAAAAAAGGAGAGAGAAAATTGAATAAAGATATTTTGATCAGTTTTTTGAAAATTCGAGCTGAATCTACGAAATCCAAAATAATGGCAAACTTTTGCAAAATCTCAAAACTAGTGAATTTTTTTTATTAAAAAAGGCCTTTTTAAATTATAGAATAATGAAGTAAAAATGAATTAAACCGCAGAAAGGCAAACCGAAAAGCTTATAGACCATACTTAATAATTCGACGATTAGTCTTGTAAATTCAAAATCTAATCCAATAAATATAATTTGTATCTAGAACTAAATAGTTCCAAAACTAAAAATAAAAATATTATTCTATTTATAAGAAAAAATAATCCACAAATATATTTGGGTAAACTGCGGAAGCAATCTCCAAATTTATAAAATTTTACTGGTGTCCTACTCTCTAGTAAAGTGAATTTAGTATCACATAAATTTTTAACATGCAAATATATCAAATTAGCTCATGGCATTATTTTTGTTAAATGTACTATGAATTTTTTTTTTTGAATTTTAGATAAGCATGCAGGGCACATGCGCGTATTTCAATATTTTGCAGTAAATTTTATTTTAATAACAAATATCCCTTTTCAACTAGAAACCAATTTTTGAATGCTAGATTTTTAGACCAAAAAAAAATGTTGACCTATTCAATAACGAAACGACAATTTCAAACTTTTACTAAGGAGATATTTGGTTGTCCAAAAGTGGCTAAAGTGAAAAAAATTAGTTTTATAAGAGTTATTTTTACAAAAGTGACTTTTCAATTCGATTGTTTGAACGGCTACAAAGTGAAACATAAAAAATTATAGCCTTGTAATTTTGATTCTTTAACTATATATAAAGAAGTGAAAATATAAACAAACGACTTCTACTCGTAATTTAAATTAAAAATTTAAATTTAAATCTATATTTAGAATTTAAAATTAAATTTTAAATTTTAAATTTAAACTGAAATCTGAGTTGAATTTATTAATTAAAATTTAAGACATGCAATTAAATTTACAATTTTAATTTAAAGTTTAAGTTATATATAGCACATACTGAAATTAAATTCTAAAATAAAAGTTCAACAAAAAACTTAGAATATTAATTCAAATTTGAGTTTATAATTTGAATTAATAGTTTGAATTTTTTTAAATTTACTATTTGATCTTAAATTCTAAATTCAAATAAGAATTCAAAATTTGAATTAATATTTAAATTTAAATTAAAATTTGAGTTTAAATCACAATTCAAACTGAACATTTGAATTCATAATTCGAATTCAACGTTCAAATTGAAACTGATTATTGAAATTAAATTTAAATAGCAAACTTAAATTTGAATTTGAATTTCAACTTAAAATTTTCATTTTTAAATTCAAGGTTCAATCAATAATTTGAATTTACAGTTTGGAACAATTTGCATTCAAAGTTCAAGTTGAAGCTCCTAGCTAAAAATAATTTTAGTAAATTTTAAATTTATATATTTCAATTTAAATTTAAATTTAAATATTTCAATTTAAATTTAAATTTAAATTTTATACTAAAATTCAAATTTAAATTTTAATACAAGAATTCAAAATATAAATAAAAATAAATATGTAAAAATTTAAATTTAAATATAAGTTCACAAATTTGAATTTAAAAATTTTATGTTGAATTTGAATTTACAAATAAAATTCAAAATGTGAAATTAAAATTAAAATTTTAACTTTAAAAGTAAAATTTAACTTTGAAAATAAATTCAAAGACTAAAATTAAGACTAAATGTAACCACTTAGCTAAGCTTTCTACTTTTAGTGATTTCGAAATTTTTTGAGCCGAAGTCAAAAAAATGAGATTTAATTATAACTCACTTTATCATTCCACTTTTGTAAAGTGACTTTTATATTCATTTCTGCATGCCAAACAATCGATAAAACGTCACTTTTCCAAAGTATCATTTTCGGTGCTTCACTTTCGACCAACCAAACATGCCCTAAGTCAAGCAAATATCAAGCTTATAAAAAGAATATGGACTACAGTGATATTCTATGCAAATCCTTCTACTTCCATCTCTCTTTCTCTCTAAGTTGAGAACTCTGATTCTTTAATTATTATTGCTCCATAAAAAGGTATGAACTGTTATTATAATGACAGATAAATTAAGCCATTAATTCGGTTGCATTCGATTCTCATTATCCTAAAAGGCTATCCTCTATATAAAGAGCTCCTTGTTACTCTGAATATTTTACCCCAAAAAAAAAACATTTTCTTTCAGTAAGATGTTGGTAATTTGTGAAATGTGCTTCTACGTAAACTTACGTGCATCATACGTGCATTTTTACTAAAAATTTTGCAGGAAGATGCCGAAATTGAGATCATTGGGCGGTCAACTACTCTACGGTCGAAGGTTGATGTTGGAAACTGCAAATTAAGCTTTGCTTGGAAAGGTTGATGTTGGAGGAAGCTGAATCACTTTCGGACTATGGAATCCATGACCGATGCGTCCTTCAACTTAAGTACATCGCAGGGCCAAATCAAGGTCCAAATGAGTATGTATAGATGTACCCTTTCTAAGTTTGGCTCCTTAACCTTTTTTTTAAATAATAAATTATTATAATTTTCAAAAATCTAGCATTGTACTCACAGATGGGAGTGGCCAAGCAGAATATTAGGACGAAGAAAGATTGTAATGATTCGTTAGCCTGCAGTTATATGTAGGAAACTGCAAATTAAAATTCGGAAACTAATATTTGCAAGAGTATATATCCCATAAACGAAGTAGTTAATTGTGGGCGGATGTGCGGCCTACCTGGTTTCGGTAGACATCATCTGCCGAGCGACCCAAGACTCGAGGAGTTTTCGGTAGCTCTGAGAATTCCCGAGATATTTCCTAGCGAACTGCCCGAAATGCCTCCGCATCGGAAAATAGAGTTTCTTCATAAACTCAGATTCTTGGTACGACTCCCTTCTGAAGGCCCCATGCCCAGTGGCTTTTGCTGAGCTGCAGTATTTTGACTTCTCTATCTATCACCACGTGAAAGGAGAATGTTGTGGCCGACGAGTTATACTTGGAGCAGGCCTCCGCGCTGAGTAATAGCTCAGAATCACTAAGTGAGATCATCTAGTCATGGAGTTCCGTCGATTAGAGTGGAGGAAATGCTCTCGCTATCGACTGCTTAGGTGGTAGCCTTGGTGGTATCGCCGTGTTGGTGATCAGGTTTAGGCCAATGGAGCAGTCGGATTCTTATCTACACGAGTGGTGGGCTTGGTTATCCACCTTGACGGATCTCTCCATTATCAGACAAATTATATAAGCCCCCAGTGGTAACGACGTGAATTAAGGGGATCATGGTTGAGGTATACAAACCTCTTCACACTGTGTATTTTGCTAGTATCCACCCATACCGAGGCCTTAAGTGGAAGTGATTCACGTTAGATTCGTTGGGTTGCCTCGATTGCTGCAAAGCGCGACATGTTTTTGCTCGTGGTAAGCTAATTGATAAAGTAGGTCTATCGAAGCTTATTGTTCTAGTCCTCTGGGACATGCTCTGGGTCTGTGTTAGACTACGGCGAAGGTTAGTTCAAATTTACCCTTGATAGGATTCATCTATAACCATGGCCATCTGGCGAACTTCGATTTGGTAGTTTAAGAGGTGCAGTGTGGGCGTTGACGTCGATTCACGATCCATTGAGTTGACATTGGTGAGCGCCTGGTGTCTAGGATTGTCATGGTGGAGGACTTCTTGGTCGGGTTCCGCATTACGATGCACTGACTCTTGACTTAGCCGAGTTGGCGATGTAGTCACGCGAACTTGTGTTGTCTTTGATATGGAGTTTTAGGTTCTCAGTGTTCGGCCGATGTACGGGATCAGGTGGTCTAGATTGCGGTATGAATTTAGTCCCCAGTATATTGGTTAGCAGGCATACAGATTGGTGTATCCTCCTCGTCACGCTATGTGAATAGTATTTTTCTCGTCTCGTTACTTCAAAAGTAGATCATTGATCCGTTCCAGGTGATCAATTTATTATATTTTGGTCTCTATAAAATTTGAGCTTCATGGAAGCTTCAAAGCGGATTTTGGAAGCTCCGCTACGGAATTGCGTTATTCCGTATGTAATCACTAGAACATTTCGTTGGGAGTAGCCTAAGGCTTTGTCCGACCCTTTTTACGATGGGTGTGTAATTAAGTTTCGGGCACGGAATTTTTTTTTAATGGGGGAGTGATATAGGAATCCGCAAAATTAAAATTCAGAAATTAATATTTTGAAATTGAAATTCAAATATTGATTTGAATTCCCCAATTCGTTTACGGGTACTGGAAACATGATAGAGTATTTTTGCTAATTGGAACCGTTTTTGATGAAACAAAATCACCATTTTAATGTTTTGGCAGTGTCGGAGGTCATGGTTAAGTCTGTTTACGAATTCTGGGAGGCTAAAGCACTGTATTAAGCGAAAATCGAAAAGTGACCAAATATGAAAAATTGAATTTTTATAAAAAAGGCACGACATTTCATGTGCCAAATTGCGTAAAACTCAGAGGGATGATCTCACTGCGCCAAATACACCCATTGGTGAGTTCTGGGTAAGAAACTCCGAGTTCGGAGGGTAAATTGCAATTTTAGTAATTTGTGAAAATAGAGCACTTTCCGAAAAGGCTATCATTTCATGTGAGAAATCTCGGAGTTTTGGCGAGCGGATTATCTGGAATGAAAGCTAACTGAGAGAGGAACATGCTGATGCAATTTTGCAGAATTTCGAGTTTTCTGTGCGAACTGGCACATATTCGAAGTTTGAGAAAGATATTTTCCACTACAACAAAATTACCTTTTAGCGGCAATTTAATAGCGGCAATTATCTAACTGCCATTATTACTTATTATTAACTTATATTTAGCGGCAATTATTTTAAATTGTATTCTTTTACAGACTAATAATTTTATATCAAATTATTTATTTTAAGGCCAACACAATTCTAATCCTAACTCTAACCCTAACCCTAACCCAAACCCAAACCTACTCCATCGTTCAAAACCCATTCTTTCCCTCTTCTCTCTCCAATCCGAGCTCGAGCTCTCCCCCTCTCCTCACGAGCTCGAGCCCTCGGCCTCCTCCTCCACGAGCACGGTAGCGGCGGCGGCGGCGGCGGCAGCAGCGACCTCGGCGGCGGCCGCGACGACGGCAACGGCGACGGCGACCTCGGCGGCGGCAGCGGCGGCGATCGGCGGGGGGAAGGACCGGTAGGAGCTTGGACCTGTGTTCCAGGGGCTCAGGCGCCGTGGATCGGCCCCTCTTTCAACGAGATCGTCTCACCTCTTGCCCCTTTCGTCCTCCTCGAGCTCGTCCTCTTCCTCCGTCACAAGCGCCGTTTCCACGGTGAGATCTCCTTATTCCGACCCTTGTACTGGCGTCTACGGGGAAATTTGCGATTTATTGAGTATTTTTTGGTAGATTAAGAAAACGGATTTGCAATTTATTGAGTATTTTTTGGTAGATTAAGAAAATGGTTCATACTTGTAATCGAACTTGTGTAATCGTCCAAGTTGAAGACAAAGTGACTGTGTTTATTTGAGCCAAATTGGAATTATATCTTGCTACTTTTTATCTTAATGCTGAGTTTGAATGTTTGATATATGAATTGAAGTGGATACAAACTATAGGTGGCTTATAGTGTTTTGCTTGTATTCTGATGTAGTTTTAGGTGTAGTTTTCCCTGTATGTTGAAATAATTCTCATTCTTCTTCGTCTTCTACTTCTAACTACTCTTACGACATACTAATTAATGCATGATTGCCAGAGAGAAATGAGGTGTTAACAAATTGTCTTGATTGTGATGGATCTTAAAAGCAATTAAAAGTATTGGGTTTGTTACTTAATTGATATTTATTTAGGACTTTGGAGTGCATTGTTGCAATGAGTCCATGGGATATGCCTTTCTTATCTATCACATTCTGTGCTCGCTTGCATGATGTGTTGAAATTGCTATTGGCGTTAGTTTTCTATATTATCATATGATAGCTTGTGATATCTTAGAGGCATTGAGCTTTATAGTGTGGTGGATTGTCTGATTATAGTTGAGCTACTTAGATTATAGGTATCGGCGATTCTTGATTTTTGGGCTATGTTCATCATTTCTAGTGGGAGAAGTCATTCTCTCATATCGTCTTGAATTACATGAAGTCTGTCTTTCTTAAGATCCTTTAGTTTTGCTCATCTGCATGACAAACTCTTAGCTCATGTGCTTATGGAATCAACTCTTGGAGTAAAAATTTATTGTAAAACACGATATGGTTATGAATAGCACCAATTATGCAATAAGGGCTCGACCAAAGAGATTCTTTATTGAGTTTCCATTTGCTTTGTCATTGCATTTTTTCTGATCTAAAAAGGTTGGTTCTCAGTTCTTTTATATATATTTATCCGATAATACGTCTGAAGTTCGTTTGACGTGAGAAAATGATATTACTAGGTAGAATTGGATTAACAAGCTAGCAGCATAAAGAGGTGTTATAGGTACCCGTCGTAACAATTACTGCATCGGTTTTGAATGTTCATCCCCATACTAATCGACACAATTGGTACAAGAACATGTCTTGTTTTGCTTTTTCCTGAGTAAACAAGTTACAACATGTTAAAGTGTATTTGTTGGTATGTAGCCGAGGTGATTTACCTTGACTTACAAGTCTGTAACCAATAAGGCCTGATTTTTAGTCTATTCTTTTTTTGCCTGTTGCAGGAATCTATCGTCAAACAATTTAAAGGGTCCTATTCAACCCTCTTCATTTGTCCAGAAAGTTGGCTATATCTTTGCTTTCTACTAATTTGATCTGATTATTAAAAATACTGTGCCCCTAACGGCCTTATTATTGCTATGTTGTCTATACTTTTACAAGTAAGATAGTTGACATAAATCTACTGAATAATTTATGGGTGCTCAATGGATTGATCTTACAGGTTACAGAATGGCTGCTGAATGTGCACGCAATGCTTTGTTAGAGAAGGCCATTGACAACAAACAAGACCCAGGTATCAACAATTTGGTGCTGCATGAATAATATGATATTCTTTTATATCTATCATATCAATTAGTTTTTTATAATTATATGGTGCGACAACTAGCTTCGGTTGCAGTCTCTGACTTCCCTATGTTTTTAGTAGTTTATAGCGCTATAACCTAAATCTTTTATGCCTTTTTGAATATCCTACTTTTATTTCAGAGAAGTTCAAATCTGATCTGATGAACATTGCTACGACAACTTTGAGTTCAAAAATACTTTCCCATGGCAAGGAGTACTTTGCTAAACTTGATGTTGATGCTGTTTTGAGGCTTAAGTTACTACACTTCACATCTACTATTTATGTACATATGTGTAATGCGTGTACGTGTATGTAAAATATATACATGGATTGGTTATTAACCGATATGTGAGCTGTCATTAATTGAATTATTGTTTGTTTTTCAAGTTGCCCATTATTGTCTGCTGTTTTTTCCTAGACAAATGTCTGTTCTGTACTTACAAGACCTCAACTTTCGAGGAGATAAGTAGGAATATAAATTGCTACGTTACTTGTATGTAGTGTATAATGATTATTTTACTTTCACTAAGCAGTTATTATATACTTTTATCTGCTGTCAATTGCGCCTAAACATAAAATTTTCTGCCTTCTTTCCTTTGATATTGGTGATTGCTAATTTGATCCAGCAGTCATGATTTCCTTTTGGCAAGTTTCATTTATTCTTTTTAATATCTATTCATGTTTTTCTTGCTGGTGTCAGGGGAGCACTAATTTGGAGGTCATCCAAATTCTAAAGAAACCTGGTGGATCTCTGAAGGACTCTTTTTTGGATGAAGGGTACGATTTCAGAGACAAATATACTAACATGTGGTCAAGTAGCTTTGCATTACCATCATCAGTTAGCCTTAGGAACCAATCATGAATTGGGGATATAAACTTTAGTAGCATAATTTGGGCTGTATAGAGGTTTTCTACCCAATGCACTGAAAAGTCTGCCAGATAGCAAGTTCATTTTCTAAATCTTATTAGTAATTAATATGGTCTCAATTGGACCGCTGCATTTTTACTTTTATTCTGTTTTTTGCGTTTTGTTTCATCTGATTGCTAACAAACAAAATGGACAATTTCCAGCATTAAGCTGATGGCCTTTGACATTGTGAAGGGCCTCATATCGACCGGACAGAAGGAGCTTGAGAAAATTACACAGGAAAATTAGAAGAAAGTAGCTAGTTAGACCTCGAAGAGCTGCCACTTTCCTTTTATGCTTTTTTTCCCCATCTTGCTTATGCAATTTTGTCGGTTTTATTGTTGCAATTAGTGTTTTCTCTCTAGTGCTGAGACTTGCAAGCATAGCAAGGGGCCTTTTATTGAGGGCAACTGTTTTGTTGTCCTAGAATAGCAACAACTCTTGCTAGTATTTTGCTGGCTGATTGGATACATAATTACTGTCTCTTGCACATCGTAGAAATTTTGTAGATGCTGCGGATACAGATTTAGGAAATATATGCTGCTAAATGACCTTTGGGTCTTAACTGCATCATAGTATAGTTGCTAAATGGATGTTTGCTTCATAGTTAACTATGTTTGTAGATCTCATTTTGATAGTGGTTGCATATATCTGTTTTCTAAATCAGAAACAATTTAGCTAGTCTCTACAGAAAAAGAATTTAAAGAATTAGAAAACACATAGTATGAATGCAAATGTGCTATTATGTTATGGCTTGTTTAACTGAACTTTGATTGTTCTTACAAGCTTGTGGTGATGCATTTGTGGGTTTTCTTGTGAATTATGTATTTATAACTAAATGTCTTTCCTTTTTCACTTTTCTCTTTTTTTTCTTGTATCTATGACCTGTTTCTGATTTTTTTTTTCTCTGTTTTACATTTCTTTTTGCTCATGTGAAGGTTGTTTTTGCTTCTGGAAAGTGCTTAGAAACCTATCTAATTACATTACTGTAAGGTATTCAATTTTTTTTTCTTCTTTATAATTTCTAAAATATTTTTTCTCTATTTGTCTATTGTTTATTTTGTCTAAGCATAGAAGATACTATTGTAAATTATTTTTCTTATGTGGTTGTAAAATAGGTTCTTGATGATTCGGGTGCTCATTACGACAAAGTTGCACAGGATGCAGGATGCTTTTGTTCTTTTTCATAGACCTCGGTATAGTGGCATGGTAATCTATAATTTCTTATAAATTCTAAATATATTTTTTAGCATATTTGTTCATATTTTAACAGTTTATTCTTATATATATATATATATATATTTTTACAGATTATTCTTCTTAAGCCCATGGATCTTTTCTATTGGAATCTTTGCTCTTTAAGGAGGAGTCTTCTTGAAGTGTAATTTGAACTTCTCTATTGGAGCGCGTAGAACTTCCCTTCCGCCTATAAAACTTTTTTCATTACATATTAGTTTTCTTATAGTTTGAATTTTTTTTAGCTATCTAATGTTTGATTGACATTTATTTTGTGAACAAAATTGATTTTGACATTTATTTGTACACACAAGACTTTTGAGAATGTAATAGACTTTTATATTCGGATTATTTGATTTTTTATGAAGTGTCGGCTTCTTAGTTTTTGTTGTTTGTGAATTATTTTTGAAGCTTTGTAATAACTAATTGAATATATGAATTTTAATGACTTTTATGGTCAAATGTATTTTGCTTTTAGTGGCATTTGTAATTGTCGGTATAGAGTAATTTTTAGCGGCAATTGTTTTGCTCTTTACCAACCGCCAACATAATTGCCGCTAAGACTTTTAGCGACCCCATCTATAGCGGCAATTATAACAATTGCCGGTAAAGAGTATAGCGGCGATTATAATTGCCGCTAATTTATGAGATAAATGCCGCTAAAAGGCAATTTTGTTGTAACGAATTCATAGAGGGTTTTTTTTGTAATTAATGTGATATTTCGTGTATCAAATTGCGTGAAATTGCTCGAAAAGGTACTATCATGTGTTTTGCGCAGGCTGGCAGGGTCTTAGCTTCAAAAAATAAAGTTTGACGAGCTTTATTGCTAGTATACAAGATATATGTATATGTGCAATATATATATATATATATATATATATATATATATATAGAGAGAGAGAGAGAGAGAGAGAGAGAGAGAGAGAGAGAGAGAGAGAAAGAGAGAGAGTTGAGCTAGGGTGCTTTTAAAAGCACCAAGCCATTGGTGCTTTTAGGTTTCTACCTTTTGGATCTACTTTTTGACTACTAATAGCCTTTGGATCAAATATTATTCCACCTACCACCACCTACCACCATCATCCCAACCCTACATCACTCTATCCAAGGGCTAGAAATCCAAAAGCACAAACCCCTTGGTGCTTTTGGGAGTATTCCAGCTCAACTCTATATATATATATGTGTGTGTGTGTGTGTGTATGTGTGTGTGTGTGTGTGTGTGTGTGTAGAGTTGAGCTGGAATGCTATCAGTAGTAAACGAGCTCCGTTGCCTCCCATTTGTTTTCGATGATGGAGCCTCCAAATCAACGATCGGCACCGTTGAACATGATCTATACCACTTGAAGCATCTAGAAATCAAATTTCATGCTTTTCCGATATTGTTCTCTTGTCCATCTTGTAGACACAAAAATGAAAACGGCTGAAAATGAATATCCTTTTAAAAAGTGATGATAGAAATCTTGTAATCAAGATCAAGAGTATAGATCTTGTTTTAAATAGTTTAAAGAATTTTCTAACCAAAATTCAATTGATTGGGATATCTTTACGCCGTTGATGAGAAAACGCGTCATATTGACCATTAAAATTACAAATTTTGAAACCCTTTGATCATTAGGTCAATGATATCGAAAAGATTTGAAATTTGGTTTCTAGATACTTCAAGTGGTATAGATCATGTTCAACGGTGCAATTTGGTACACACATACATATATATATATATACATATGTATATATATATATATACATATGTATATACATATATATACATGTATATATATGTACACACACACACACACACACACACACACACACACACACACACACACACACACACACATATATATATATGTATATGTATATATGTATATATGTATATATATATATTATGTAAACCCTAACCCTAGTTGCCCTCCCCCCTCACCCTGAGGGAGACGCGAGCGGAGACGTTGTCGCAGGTATTATCTCCCTCTATTCTACTCGTGCTAGAACTCTTTTTGATACTGGAGCATCCCACTCATTCATATCACGTTCTTTTGCACGCGATCACGGCTTTGCTTCAAGTCCGCTGTCTGCGTCACTCCGGATTCAGACATCTGGAGTTGATCTAGAAGCAGATAGGTGCATCATGTCATACCCTATACTGCTTGGTGATCGAACGTTCTTGGCAAACTTAGTGTTTTTTACTGCTAACGAAATTCGACATGGTGCTTGGAATGGATTGGCTCACCAGGCATCACGCTTCTATCGATTGCGAGCAGAGGACAGTGACCTTTGTGATGCCCGGCGAGGAGGAGTTTATCTACCGTGCATGTAAGAGCTCCCTCTTCGCCATGACTATCTCTTCAGCTACGGCAAAGAAACTTTTGATCGGCGGATGTGTGGCCTATCTGGCTTCGGTGGACGCCATCCATCGAGCGGCACCAGTGTTGGAGGAGATCCCGGTAGCTCGGGAGTTTCCCAATGTCTTCCCTGCGAAGCTACCGGGGATGCCTCCAGACCGGGAGATCGAGTTTTTCATTGAATTGGTTCCCGGCATGACACCGATCTCAAACGCTCCCTACCGAATGGCCTTCGCCGAGTTGAAGGAGCTGAAAGCTCAGCTTGAGGATCTCCTTGACAAGGGGTTCATCAGACCTAGTGTATCTCCTTGGGGTGCACCAGTCCTCTTCATGAGAAAGAAGGACGGTAGTATGCGGTTGTGCATCGACTACCGGGAGCTGAATAAGGTCACGGTGAAGAACAAGTACCCCCTGCCGCGGATCGACGACCTCTTCGACCAGCTTCTGGGATCGTCGGTCTTCTCGAAGATCGACCTACAATCGGGCTATCACCAACTCAAGATCAAGACAGAGGATGTGGCGAAGACCGCTTTCCGAACTCGTTATGACCATTACGAGTTCACGGTGATACCGTTTGGGCTTACTAACGCCCCAGCAGCATTTATGGACATGATGAACAGGGTCTTTCGGCTATTTTTGGATTAGTTTGTCGTGGTCTTCATTGACGACATACTGATCTATTCACGGAGTGACGAAGTGCATGAGGATCATCTCCGGGGGATCCTCCAAATACTTCGAGAGCACAAGCTTTACGCTAAGCTCAAGAAGTGTGAGTTCTGGCTCCGCGAGGTGTCCTTTTTAGGTCACATCGTAACGCAATCGGGTATTATGGTGGATTCGAAGAAGGTAGACTCAGTGGTCGATTGGCCCAGACCGACTACTGTGACAGAGATCTGGAGCTTCCTTGGCTTGGCGGGCTATTATCTGCGGTTTGTCGAGGGCTTTTCTAAAATCGTCGTCCCGCTGAACAAGCTGATGAGGAAAGGTGAGAAGTTATTGTGGACTCCTGAGTGCCAAAGGAGTTTCAAGGAACTGAAGGACAGGATGACCCGCGCCCCCATCTTGGCGTTGCCGCGACTCGGTGAGGACTTCGTAGTTTATTGTGATGCCTCATGGATAGGGTTGGGGTGTGTTCTTATGTAGCAGGACCGGGTCATTGTGTGAAAATTCGAATTTTAAATTCTTAGTGAAATTTGAATTCTGTGTTCCTCTCCCCTGTTGCTGTGTATTTGAGCTGTATGAGTATATATTTATACTATATAAAACAAGATCAATATCTTTGATCTAAAATTTTAATGTCATATCATCATATTTTGTAAGATTTTTATTTTCAGCCATTGATTTTGAGCCCTTTCGATCACTAGGCAAATGATATCAAAAAATTACAAAATTTATTTTCTAGCTACTTCAAATACTCTAGATCAAGTCTAACGGAGCCGATCGTCGATTCGAAAGTCCTAACCTCGAAAACGACTTGGAAGCACGGAGGGCTCCGTGCTTCCAGAAGCATACCAGCCTCACTATATATATATAACTTAATTAACCCTAACCCTAATACACTATTCCTCTCTCATTTTCTTCTAGCTGCAGCCGCTGCCCTCTCCGAGTGTCGGCAGCCACCCTCTAGCCGGTGCCTCCCTCCGGCCACTCTCTGGGATCTCATCTCTCTCTCATCTCTCCAAGTCTCTCTCTCTTGCACAACCCTCTCTCGGCCCTCCACTCTCTCTAGCTATTCGGGCTGGGGCCCCACCGTCGCACCGCCGTCGCCGCTGGCGTCCTCGACCTCCAGGGATGTCGCATGGCCAAGTTCGACAGTCGCATCCCCTTTCATATCTCTGGATCCTTGCCACAATCTGGTAGAGCACTTTCTAGCCGCAGTTTTGGGTCCGGCCGCCGCCGCCGCTCCCACGCTGTCAATTTTGTGGAGTCCGGTGATCTCCGTTGCTATTCCATCACCCATGGCCTCCCTGAAGCACTGCTAGGCGAACCATAGCCCAAGACCTTGTCGTGTTGGCCGCAACCTCGCAACCGCGGCTGTCGCTGCCTCCCGCTGTCGCCTCCCGCCACCCGCTACCATCACCATAGGCTTCTCCGCACTGGCCACCACCCACCTGGGCTGACGTACGTGTCCTCGGCCGCTGAAGCCCGAGATCCTACTGGTGGCCTTGGACCTAGCCCGAGCTAGGGCAAACTTGAATCAAGTCTCTAGTTCTGGCCAAATCAATGGTCCACAACATTCCAGAAGGTGAGCACGATCCTCCCGAAGGCCCGTGGACATCCATGCTTGCCTTCGTCACATTACGAGAGCTCCCGATTCGTAGATCTCACTGTCACGCTCTAGAGAGGTTCAAAAACTGAAGTTTGGGAAGCCTCGATGTGCTCCTTGACGCACTCCGGACAGTTAGCACAGGTTTCGGTACATCGAGACCAGTCGGGTAACGCTGTTGGTAGGGTTCTATTACACACGGTTTGCGGTAATGGGCCAAAAACTTTGTTTTCATATACAATTATGCAGTTAGTCTCATTCTCGAAGGTTTTTATGCATATTGTGCTTGTGTGCTACCTCCGTTAGGTTGAATTTTGGTGCGATTATCGACGAAATTGGCTGTTCGATCACAGATCTAGCTCGAAATTCATGTTCGATCGTCGTGGGCGCTCGGTGTCTATTGGTGACCCCTGTTGGCTAGTTATCCTCACCGTCTTGCATGTTCAGAGGCAGTGGGGGGGGGGGGAGGGGGTAATGGTGGGTTTCGAAGCCAAAACTAGCATTTTCGGGAATCCAGCATAGTTCGATTTACGTTAAACATATCGTTGGCATTGTTTTCATGTGTTGCTGCCCGGACACCTAGATTGGTGCATCTCGGGGCAGTGGGTGATGTTCGGTGAGTATTGATATCCTCCAAGACACTTCATGGGTTTCAAAAGTGTTTCGGCGGGTTGCCGGATATTTTCAGCTGGTTCTGGGAATTGGCAAAAGGCACCGATTGTCCGATTGGTTCTCGAGATGTGAGTTAGGTGATTCTGAGTCTCTTAGAGTTAGTCTCTTGTTGTTGTATGAATTGTGACTCCGTAGAATTTTTCATAGGTCCGGGCGACTTGTTGGAGCACTGATGGAGTTAGGTGCCTCATCAGATTCAGGTGGGTACTTCGATCTGAAGTCGATTCAGCGGTGCCTGCTCGGTCACTTCTTTCCTTTTATCTCCTCTTTGATTGCATCGTGTACTTCTATGTTTATATATATATATATATATATATTGAGCTTTGCACACCAGTTGATTCCTTGCTTGACTACTCTACAGTTGTTTCCAATTCATAGATATCATGACTTAGTTGTAGAGTTACATCTATTATGCATATAAACTTGATGACTTTAAAATTGGTGACACCTCATACCTATTGCATGATGATTGTGTTATATAGACCTGGTAGAACAGGGACACAGTGACATTCCTAAGGGAATAGTAGACCTGATTGGTCAGACTTTGTTGTGGATTACCCTTTCGCTATTTTTTGATGTTGGCTACTGAGCATATTGCATCGATCACCACAGCTCGTGAGCATTTCACGTATACCAGCGGTCTGATCCACCGCAAAAGGATATTTTTTTTCGAAGAAGTGATCGTACTTCCAACCCATGAGCCTGACGCGGACTACTGCTCAGGTCATATGCCAAATAAAGCTGGTGTGACATAGCCTGAGATCTTTAAACCAATATGGCAGTTGATTGGGTGTATTTGGACTGTCTATTCCGATTGACGCCTAGTTGTTTCCTGTTTCTTATTACAGTAGCGGTTGTTTATACTTTTACTTATAGTTGTTATTCCATTCCTGTATTATTGCTACTGTACTTATTATATTTGTTCATTATTGTCATTATATCTCTTGTTTGCCGGTGAGTACAGCTTGCCTTCGTCGGCTTGTGGTACCTACTGAAAAATCTCAAGTTGGTTTCTACCCTCTCTCTCTTTTTAGGTAGCGCGGGCGGTGAGGATCAGGACGGTGCATGAGGCAGTATAGATAGACGTGTCTTGAGCTTTGATCATGGATGCTGATCTTATTCCTACCCATAATTCAAATTCAGTTGACTTAGTTTTCTTACATTCATCAGTTCATTATCTCTTGATTCATTAGGTGAATGTTAATAATTATGAATGGCTATAGATTATTAGTATTTGGTGATTATCATTCGATTGGATGTTAGCTTTCTTCTCTTGTACCTACCTGTTTGTAAATATTTCTATGTGGTTGTTGTGTGGTTGGTATTTGTATTTAGGTGCTACGCTGTGCATGTATAGGAGAGACTCTGTCTGTTTGTTTAGGGGATCCTTTGTCCATGTGGCTGGTCTGTGCACGTTCACGGGGTGTCTTTAAAGGTATTTTAAACAACAACAAAAGAAAGTTACATATGTTTTCGCTGGCATTTCCTAAAATGGATTTTCAAAAGAACTCCTGGGTGTGACAGATTAAGAATGTACTCGTGGCAATGCTCGCACTCTTTGGGCGCAATAGAACGCTCTCATGGGGTTCCAATCCTCGTTCGGTTCGAATCTGAGCATGTACTCGTGGCTGAATGCTCGCACTCTTTGAGGCGCAATTAGATCGCCTCTCATGGGGTTCTAATCCTCGTTTCGTTCGAATCTGAGCATTTACTCGTGGCAAGCTCGCACTCTTTGGGCGTACAATAGAACGCTCTCATGGGGTTTTCAATCCTCGTTCGTTCGAATCTGAGCATGTATAGCTCGCACGGGCAAGCTCGCACTCTTTGGGCGTCGCAATAGAAGCGCTCTCATGGGTTTTCAATCCTCGTTCGTTCGTCGAATCTGAGCATGTACGTTTGGCAAGCTCGCACTCTTTGGGCGTAATAGAACGCTCTCATGGGGTTTCAATCCTCGTTCGTTCTTTCGAATCTGAGCATGTACTCGTGGCAAGCTCGCACACTCTTAGGGCGTAATAGAACGCTCTCATGGGGGGTTTCAATCCTCGTTCGTTCGAATCTGATCGGAGCATGTAGCTCGTGTGGTTCGCACTCTTAGGGGGCGTAATAGAACGCTCTCATGGGGTTTCAATCCTCGTTCGTTCGTATCGCTAATCTAGCATTTTACTCGTGGCAAGCTCGCACTCTTTGGGCGTAATAGAACGTTCTCTCATGGGGTTTCAATCAAATCCTCGTGTCGTTCAGAATCTGAGCATGTACTCGTGGCAAGCTCGCACTCTTTTGGGCGTATTATAGAACGCTCTCATGGGGGGTTTTCAATCCTCGTTCGTTCGAATCTGAGCATGTACTCGTGGCAAGCTCGCACTCTTAGGGCGTAATAGAACGCTCTCATGGGGTTTCAATCCTCGTTCGTTCGAATCTGAGCATGTACTCGTGGCAAGCTCGCATTCTCTTTGGGCGTAATAGAACGCTCTCATAGGGGGGGGTTTCAATCCTCGTGTCTCGTTCGAATCTGTAGCATGTACTCGTGGCAAAGCTCGCACTCTTTGGGCTTAATAGAGCCTTAGAACTGTCTTTCATGGGTTTTCAATCCTCGTTTTTTCGTTCGTTTTGAGAATCTGAGCATGTACTCGCACTGGCGAAGTCGCAAACGCTGACTCTTTGGGCGTAATAGAACGCTCTCATGGATGGGTTTCAATCCTCGTTCGTTCGTTAAATCTGAGCTTGTACTCGTGGCAAGCTCGCACTCTTAGCGTGGCATTAATTAGAACGCTCTGGGGGTGGGTTTCAAGGTCCTGTTCAATCCTCGTTGTTCGAATCTGAGCATGTACTCGTGGCAAGCTCGCACTCTTTGGCGTAATAGAACGCTCTCATGGGAGTTTCAATCCTCGTTCGTTCGTTCGAATCTGAGCATGTACTCGTGGCAAGCTCGCACTCTTTGGGCGTATTAATAGAACGCTGCTCATCTATGGGGGTTTCAATGCTCGTTTCGTTCGAATCTGAGCATGTACTCGTGGCAAGCTCGCACTCTCTTGGGCGTAAACTTTAGAACGCTCTCATGGGGTTTCAATCCTCGTTCGTTCGAATATTGAGCATGTAGCTTACTCGTGGCAATCGCAGCACTCGTTCCGTAATTAGAAACGCTCTCATTTTCAATTTCCTCGTTCGAGCTCGAATATGAGCATTGTACTCGTGGCAAGCTCGCACTCTTAGGCGTAATAGAACGCTATCTCATGGGGTTCAATCAATCCTCGTTCGTTCGAATCTGAAGCGATTCACTACTCATCTGGCAAGACTCTCGCACTCTCGTTTGGGCGTAATATGAACGCTCTCATGGGGGTTTTCAATCCTCGTTCGTTCGAATTGAATGAGCATGTACTCGTGCGAGCAAAGCTCGCACTCTCATTGGGGTAATAGAACGCTCTCATGGGGTTTCAATCCTCGTTCGCAAGTTCGAATCTGAGCTTTTGTACTCGTGGCAAGCTCGCACTCTTTCGGGCGTAATAGAACGCTCTCATGGCATGGGGGTTTCAATCCTGCGTTCGGTTCGTTCGTATCTGAGCATGTACTCGCATTTCGGCAAGCTCGCACTCTTTGGGCGTAATAAGAACGCTCTCATGGGGTTTCAATCCTCGTTCGTTCGAATCTGAGCATCTGAGCATTAATCGTGGCAAGCTCGCACTCTTGGGCTAATATAGAACGCTCTCATGGTGGTTTCAATCCTCGTTCGTTCTGAATGAATCTGAGCATGGTACTCGTGGCAAAGCTCGCACTCTTTGGGCGTAATAGAACGCTCTCATGGGGTTTCAATCCTCGTTCGTTCGAATCTGAGCATGTACTGTGGCAAGCTCGCACTCTTTGGGCGTAATAGAACGCTCTCATGAGGGTTTCAATCGCTCGTTCGTTCGAATCTGAGCATGTACATCGTGGCAAGCTCGCACTCTTTGGGGCGTTTCAAGAACCTCTTTCATTGGGGTTTCGAATGCTGTTCGTCTGAATCTGTCAGTAATTGTACTCGTGGCAAGCTCGCACTCTTTTTAGAGGCGTAATAGAATCTCATGGGGTTTTAATCCTCGTTCGTTTGCTTAATCTGAGCATACTCGTGGCAAGCTCGCACTCTTTGGGCAATAGAACGCTCCATGTGGGGTTTCAATCCTCGTTGTTCGAAATCTGAGCATTGTAACTCGTTGGCAAGCTCCGCACTCTTAGTGGCGTAATAGAACAAGCTCTCATGGGGTTTCAATCCTCGTTCGTTCGTTCGAATCTGAGCATGTACTCGTGGCAAGCTCGCACTCTTTGGGCGTAATAGAACGCTCTCTCTCATGGGGTTTTTCAAATCCTCGTTCGTTCGTTCGAATCTGAGCTGAGTTTGTACTCGTGGCAAGCCCTCGCACTCTTTGGGCGTAATAGAACGCTCTCATGGGGGTTTCAATCCCACTCCTATCGTTCGTTCGAATCTGAGCATGTACTCGTGAGCAAGCTCGCACTCTTCTTAGGCGTAATAGAACGCTCATCATGGGGCTTTCAATCCTCGTTCGTTCGAATCTGAGCTTATGCACTCTACTCGTGGCAAGCTGCGCACTCTTGGGTGGCGTAATAGAACGCTCTCATGGGGTTTCAATCCTCGTTCGTTCGAAAATCTGAGCATGTACTCGTGGCAAGCTCGCACTCGTTTTGGGCGTAATAGAACGCTCTCATGGGGTTTCAATCCTCGTTCGTTCGTCTGAGCATCGAACTGAGCATGTACTCGTGGCAAGCTCGCACTCTCTTTGGGCGTAAATAGAACGCTCTCGGATCATGGGGTTTCAATCCTCGTTCGCGTCGAATCTGAGCAGCTCGCTCACTCGTGGCAAGCTCTCGCACTCTTTGGGCGTAATAGAACGCTCTCATGGGGTTTCAATCCTCGTTCGTAGTTCGTTCGAATCTGAGGACATGTACTCGTGGCAAGCTCGCACTCTTTGGGCGTACATAGAACGCTCTCATGGGGTTTTCAATCCTCGTTCGTTCGAATCGAGCATTGTACTCGTGGCCAAGCTCGCACTCTTTGGCGTAATAGTACGCTCTCATGGGGATTTTCAATCCTCGTTCGTTGTTCGAATCTGAGGTATCGTGGCAAGCTCGCACTCTTTGGGCGTAATAGTAAATTTTTGCTCTCATGGGTTTTCAATCCTCGTTTCGTTCGAATCTGAGCATGTACTCGTGGCAAGCTCCTCGCACTCAGGGGCGTAATAGAACGCTGGGCTCATCATGGGGTTTCAATCCTCGTTCGTTCGAATCTCCAAGCATGTACTCGTGGCAAGCTCGCACTCATTCAGGCGTAATAGAACGCTCTCATGGGGTTTCAATCCTCGTTCGTTTCGAATCTGAGCATGTACTCGTGGCTTAATCTCGCACTCTTGGGCGTAATAGAACGCTCTCTCATGGGGTTTCAATCCTCGTTATCGTTCGAATCTGAGCAATTGTACTCGTGGCAAAGCTCGCACTCTTTAGGCGTAATAGAACGCTCTCATGGCAAGGTTTCAATCCTCGAATCTTTCGTTCTGAGCATGTACTCGTGGCCAGGGTGGCAAGCTCGCCACTCTTTGAAGCGTTATCGGCGTAATGGAAGATCTTCATGGGTTTTTCAATACTGCATCGTCCCGAATCTGAGCATGTACTGCGTGGCAAGCTCGCACTCTTTAGGCGTAATAGAACGCTCTCATGGGGTTTCAATCTCTCGTTCGTTCGAATCTGAGCATGTTACTCGTGGCAAGCTCGCACTCTTTGGGCGTAATAGAACGCTCTCATGGGTTTTCAATCCTCGTTTCGTTCTCGAATCTGAGCATGTACTCGCTCGTGGCAAGCTCGCACTCTTTTACGGCGCAAAATAGAACGCTCTCATGGGGTTTCAATCCTCGATTTCTCTTTTGTCGAGATCTGAGCATGTACTCGTGGCAATTCGCTCGCACTCTTTGGGCGATAATAGAACGCTCTCATGGGGTTTCAATTCCTCGTTCGTTTTTCGAATCTGAGCACATGTACTACTCGTGGCAAGCTCGCACTCTTTGGGCAGTAATAGAACGCTCTCATGGGGTTTTCAATCCTCGTTCGTCGAATCGAATGCTGAGCATGTACTACGTGGCAAGCTGCGCACTCTTTGGGCGTAATAGAACGCTCTCATGGGGTTTCAATCCTCGTTCGTTCGAAGTTCTGAGCATGTACTCGTGGCATAGCTCGCACTCTTAGGGCGTAATAGAACGCTCTCATGGGGCTTCAATCCCGTACGTTCGTTCGAATCTGAGCATGTACTCGTGGCATAGCTCGCACTCTTTGGGCGTAATAGAACGCTCTCTCATGGGGTTTCAATCCTCGTGATCGTTGTGTTCGAATCTGAGCAATGCTTGCTACTCGTGGCGAAAGCCCGCACTCTTTGGGCGTAATAGCAACGCTCTCATGGGGGTTTCAATCCTCGTTGTTCGAATCCTGCCTCGTTCGAAAAAAATTCGAATCTGAGCATGTACTCGTGGCAAGGCTCGCACTCTTTGGGCGTAATAGAACGCCTCTCCAGTGGGTTTTCAATCCTCGTTCTTCGTCGAATCTGAGCATGTACTCGTGCAAGCTCTCGCACTCTTTTTGGGCGTAATAGAACGCTCTCATGGGGTTTTCAATCCTCTGTTTGGGAATCTAGCATGTAACACGTGGGCAAGCTCGTACTCTTAGGTTTGAGTAATAGAACGCTCTCATGGGTCCGGTTTCAATCCTCGAGTATGATCGTTCGAATCTGAGCATGTGTAACTCGTGGCAAGCCTCGCACTCAAATTAGGGCGTAATATAAACGCTCTCATGGGGCTTATTTCACATCAATCCTCGTCGATCTCGTTCGAATCGGATGAGTATGTACTCGTGGCAAGCTCGCTCTCTTTGGCCGTAATAGAATCGCTCCTGATGGGGCTTCAATCATCGTTCGATTCGCATCTGGCATTACTAATGGCAAGCTCGCACATCTGTTTGGGCGTAATCGAACGGCTCTGAGCCATGGGTGTTTCAAAATACTCGTTCATATCCACCGATCGAATCTGAGCATGTAACCGTGGCAAGCTCGCACTCTTTAGGCGTAAAATAGAACGCTCTCATGGGGCTGTCAAATCCTCGTTCGAGTGGTTCGAATCTGAGCATGTAACTCGTGGCAAGCTCGCACTCTTGGGCGTAATAGTAAAAGCAAGCTCTACATGGGTTTCAATCCTCGTTCGTATCGTTCGAATCGTGGAAGCATGTACTCGTAGGCAAGCTCGCACTCATTGCGGGTAAAGTAATATAGAACGCGCTCAATGGGGTTCTCAATCCTCGTTCCGTTCGTTCGAATCTGAGTCATTGTACTCCTCGTGCAAGCTCTCACTCTTTGTGTGCAAATAGAACGTCTCGGCATGCAGTTTCAAATCCCGTGTTCGTATTAAGAGAATTTGAGCATGTATCAGATACAAGAACTCGCGCACTCTTGGGGTAATATGAACGCTCTGAAACATCTCATGGGGCCTTCAAATCCCTCGTTTCGTTGTCGAATGGTCTGAGCCTGTACCGTGGCAAGCACCGCATCTTGGTTGGTCGTAATAGAACCTCTCATGGGTTTCAATCCTCGTTTAAACCCGTTCGAATCTGAGCATGTACTCGTGGCAAGCTCTGCACTCTTTGTGAAACGGCGTAATAGAACCTCTCATGGGTAATTTTCAATCCTCGTTCGTTCTCGACGATATCTGAGCATGTACTCGTGCTCAATCTATCGCACTCTTAGGGCGTAATAGAACGCTCTCATTGGGCTTCAATCCTCGTTCGTACTTCGTTTCGATTTCGCATAACTGAGCATGTACTGCTAGCAACCTTCGCACTCTTTGTGGCGTGCAATACATAGAACGCTCTCATTGTAAGCTCCAATCCTTTCGTGAATATATATTGTACATCTGCACTGAATCTGTTAGGCATGTACTCGTGGCAAGTCGCATTCTGCACTCTTTGGGCACTAATAGAACGCTCAGCTTCCATGGGGTTATCACATCATCCTCAGCGTACACTCTCGTTTCGACAGCCTCGGATTCCATCTGATCTCGATGCATGTACACTGCGTTGGTAGACTACGTTGCACTGCTCGCATTCTTTGGGCAGTAATAGAATAGAACCTCTCATGGGGTTTTCAAAATCCTCGTTATCGTGGTTTCGAGGAAGCTGAGCCATGTACTCGTGGAAGCCGCACTCTTTGGGCAGCAATAGAACGCACTCATGGGGTTCTCTTCAACCCCTCCTCGTTCATCGAAATCGAATCGCATGTATTCGTGGCAAGCTCGCACACTATATCTGGCACCGTGGCATCAAAGAACGAACACCCCATTGGGCTCTTCAATCCTCGCTCGTCCAAATGCTCTTCGAATCTGAGTCATGTACTTCGTGGCAAGCTCGCACTCTTATTGGGCGTCATGGAGAACGCTCTCATTCTTCTGCAATCCTCGTTCGTGGGGGAACTATCGAATCTGAGCATGTAACTGCATCTGGCAAGCCTCGCACCTCTTTGGGCGTAATAGAAACGTCACTGCACATGGCAGTGTATTTCAATCCTGGTCGGGGGGGGGGGGGGGGGGGGCTAAAACGTTCGAAGCTCTGAGCATGTACTCGTGGCAAACAGCTCTGCACTCTTTAGGAGTTAATAGGAACGCTCAATCATGGGGTTTCAATCTCGTCGCAATCGTTTCGAATCTTAGAATGTACTGCGATGATAGTGCAAGCTCGCATTCTCTTTGGGCGTAATAGAACGCTCTCATAGGGGCTTTCAATCCTCGTCGTCGTTCGAATCTGAGCATGTCCCACCGTGGCAAGCCGCATCCTTTGGGCGTAATAGAACGTCTCATCATGTTGGTCTTCAATCCACCGTCGATATCGTTCGAATCTCATGAGCATGTACTCGTGGCAAGCTCGTCACTCTTTGGGGCTTAATAGAACGTCACATGGGGCTTCAACTTCAATCCTCGTTCGTACGAATCTCACTAAGCATCTACTCGTGGCAAGCCTCGAACTCTTTGGGCTAATAGAATGCTCTTTTCACATGGGATCTTTCAAAAAATCCTCGTTCGTCATTCGTTCGAATCTGAGCATGTACTCGTGGCAAGCTAAGCGCACTCTTTGGGCTAATAGAACGCTCTGCTCATGGGGTTTCAATCCTCGTTCGTCCTCGAATCTGAGCATGTACTCGTGGCAAGCTCGCACTCTTTTGAGCTAATAATTGAAGCTCTCATGGGGTTCGCAATCCTCGTTCGTGTCGAATCTGAGCATGTACTCGTGGCAAGCTCGCACTCTTTGGGCGTAATAGAACGCTCCCTCATGGGCTGTTTCAATCCTCGTTAACGTCGACCGACACTCCCGTCGAAATCTGAGCATGTACTCGTGGCAAAAGCTCTGCACTCTTTGGGCGTAATAGAACGCTCTCATTGGTTTTCAATCCCGTTCGTGTCAAGGTGTTGAGCAAGAACCATTGAACATCTTACTCAGTGGCAATCTCTCATACTCTTTCAGCCTAATCAATGTTATCTCATTGGGTTTCATTTCAATCCCAACGTTCGTTCGACATCTGAGGTCATGTACTCCACGTGCACAAGCCTCGCAACTCTTTGGGCGTACATAGAACCGCTCTCATAGGGGTTTCAATCCACGTACTATTCGAATCTGAGCCATGTACCTCGTGGCAAGCTCGCACTCTTTGGGCGTAATAAAACGCTCTCATGGGGCATCCAATCCTCATATTTATTCGTTTAACGAACTGAGTCATGTACTCGTGATGCACCCTCGCACTCATGGGAGTAATAGAAAACGCCACTCATTTATGGGGCTTAGGGGTTTCAATCCACTCGTTCTTTCGACCATCTGAGCATGTAACTCGTGGCATCCCAACTCATGCTCGCCACTCTTTGGGCGTAATAGAACGCTCTCATGGGGTTTCAAATCCTCTCGTTCATTCGAATCTGAGCATGTACTCGTGGGCAAGCTCGCACTCTTAGGGGCTAATAGAACACGCTCTCATGGGGTTTCAAATCCTCCGTCTCGTTCGTAATCTGAGCAGGTACTCCAGTGGCAAGCCGCACTCTTTGGGCGCAATAGAAAAACGCTCTCATGGCCATTTCAATCCCCGTGTCTACAAAAGAATCTGAGCATGTACTCGTGCAAGCTCCGCACTCTTTGGGCTCCTGAATAAGAACGCTCTCACTCATGGGTTTCAATCCTCGTTCGAGTTCGTAACTGAGCATGTACTTCGTGCGCAAGCTCGCACTCTTTGGGCGTAATAGAAACCACTCCATGGGGTTTTTTCAATCCTCGTTCGTTCGAATCTGAGCATGTTCCGTGGCAAGCTCCACTCTTTAGGCGTAATAAACGCTCTCACCCCCCCCTTCCCAATCCTCAATTCGTTCGTTTAATCTGAGCATGACTACTCGTGGCAAGCCCGCACTCTTAGGCGTAATAGAACGCTGAAACCTCATGGGGTTTCAATCCTCGCTTCGTTATTCGAATCTGAGCATGTACTCGTGGCAAGCTCAGCCACTCTTTGGGCGTAATAGACGCTCTCGAGCTCATGGAGGGTTTTCAATCCTCGTTCGTAGGATTCGAATCTGAGCATGTACTCGTGGCAAGCACTCGCACTCTTTGGGCGTAATACAGAACGCTCTCATGGAGGTTTCAAATCTATCGTCTCTTTCGAATCTGAGCATGACTCGCATTACTCGTGGCAAGCTCGCACTCTTTTGGGTGTAATAAGAACGCTACCCTCAGGGCGGTTTCAATCCCTCGTATCGAGATCGAAATTCTGAGCATGTACTTCTTCGTGGCAAAGCTCAGCACTCTTTAGGGCTGTAATAGAACGCTCTCAATGGGGTTTCAATCCTCGTTCGTTCGAATCTGAGCATGTACTCTCGTCGGCAAGCTCGCACTCTTTGGGCGCTAATAGAACACTCTCATGGAGGCTTCAATCCTCGTTCGTTTCGAATCTGAGCATGTACTCGTGGCAAGCTCGCACTCTTTGGGCGTAATAGAATGCTCTCAACATGGGGGCTTCAATGCCTCGTTCGTGTCGAATCTGAACAGCATTTACTCATGGCCAAGCTCGCATTCACTCTTGGGCGTAATAGAACGCTCTCATGGGTTCAATCTCTACCGTTCGTTTCGAATCTGAGCATGTGACTCCAGGTGGCAAGCGCTCGCACTCTTTAGAAGGGCGTCAATAGAACGCTCTCATCGGGGTTTCAATCCTTCGTATTCGTTCGAATCTGAGAGCATGTACTCGTGGTGGCAATCTCGCACGATCAGATTAGGCGTAATAGAACGCATAAGATCTCATGGGGTTTTCAATCCTCTCGTGCCGTTCGAATCTGAGCATGTACTCGCTGGCAAGCTCGCACTCTTTGGGCGTAAAAGAACGCTCTACCATTGGGTTTCATGATCCATCGTTCGTTCACTAGAAAACTGAAAATAAACTCGGCGGCACAGCGCGCAGGCCTTGACTAATACATTCCGTCGCTTCATGGGGTTTCAATACTCGTTCGATCGAATGCTGCAGTTATGTTACCTTCGTGGCAAGCTAAGCTCGCACTCTTTTGGCGTAATAGAACGCTCTCACAGGGGTTTTCAATCCTCGTTTCGTTCGAATCTGAGCATGTACTCGTGGCAAGCTCGCACTCTTTGGCGTAATAGAACGCTCGCTCATGGGGCTTCAATCCTCGTTCGTTCGAATCTGAGCATGTACTCGTGGCAAGCTCGCACTCTTTGGGCATAATAGAACGCTCTCATGAGGTTTCAATCCTCGTTCGTTCGAATCTGAGCATGTACTCGTGGCAAGCTCGCACTCTTAGGCGTAATAGAACGCTCTCATGGGGTTTCTATCCTCGTATCCTCGTTCGTTCGAATCTGAGCATGTACTCGTGGCAAGCTCGCACTCTTAGGCGTAATAGAACGCTCTCATGGGGTTTCAATCCTCGTTCGTTCGAATCTGAGCATGTACTCGTGGCAAGCTCGCACTCTTTGGGCATAATGGAACGCTCTCATGGGGTTTCAATCCTCGTTCGTTCGAATCTGAGCATTTACTCGTGGCAAGCTCGCACTCTTTGGGCGTAATAGAACGCTCTCATGGGGTTTCAATCCTCGTTCGTTCGATCGAATCTGAGCATGTACTCGTGGCAAGCTCGCACTCTTTTAGGCGTAATAATAGAACGCTCTCATGGGGTTTCAATCCTCGTTCGTTCGAATCTGAGCATGTACTCGTCGTGGCAAGCTCGCACTCTTTGGGCGTAATAGAACGCTCTCATGGGGTTTCAATCCTCGTTCGTTCGAATCTGAGCATGTACTCGTGGCAAGCTCGCACTCTTTGGGCGTAATAGAACGCTCTCATGGGGGTTTCAATCCTCGTTCGTTCGAATCTGAGCATGTACTCGTGGCAAGCTCGCACTCTTTGGGCGTAATAGAACGCTCTCATGGGGTTTCAATCCTCGTTCGTTCGAATCTGAGCATGTACTCGTGGCAAGCTCGCACTCTTTGGGCGTAATAGAACGCTCTCATGAGGTTTCAATCCTCGTTCGTTCGAATCTGAGCATGTACTCGTGGCAAGCTCGCACTCTTAGGCGTAATAGAACGCTCTCATGGGGGAAATATCCTCGTTCGTTCGAATCTGAGCATGTACTCGTGGCAAGCTCGCACTCTTTGGGCGTAATAAAGAACGCTCTCATGGGGATTTCAATCCTCGTTCGTTCGAATCTGAGCATGTACTCGTGGCAAGCTCGCACTCTTAGGCGTAATAGAACGCTCTCATGGGGTTTCAATCCTCGTTCGTTCGAATCTGAGCATGTACTCGTGGCAAGCTCGCACTCTTAGGCGTAATAGAACGCTCTCATGGGGTTTCAATCCTCGTTCGTTCGAATCTGAGCATGTACTCGTGGCAAGCTCGCACTCTTTGGGCGTAATAGAACGCTCTCATGGGGCTTCAATCCTCGTTCGTTCGAATCTGAGCATGTACTCGTGGCAAGCTCGCACTCTTTGGGCGTAATAGAACGCTCTCATGGGGTTTCAATCCTCGTTCGTTCGAATCTGAGCATGTACTCGTGGGCAATCTCGTACTCTTCGGCGCAATAGAAAGCTCTCATGGGGTTTCAATCCTCGTTCGTTCGAATCTGAGCATGTACTCTCGTGGCAAGCTCGCACTCTTAGGCGTAATAGAACGCTCTCATGGGGTTTCAATCGTCGTTCGTTCGAATCTGAGCATGTACTCGTCGTGGCAAGCTTGCACTCTTTGGGCGTAATAGAACTCTCTCATGGGGTTTCAATCCTCGTTCGTTCGAATCTGAGCATGTACTCGTGGCAAGCTCGCATTCTTTGGGCGTAATAGAACGCTCTCTCATGGGGTTTCAATCCTCGTTCGTTCGAATCTGAGCATGTACTCGTGGCAAGCTCGCACTCTTTAGGCGTAATAGAACGCTCTCATGGGGTTTCAATCTCTCGTTCGTTCGAATCTGAGCATGTACTCGTGGCAAGCTCGCACTCTTTGGGCGTAATAGAACGCTCTCATGGGGTTTCAATCCTCGTTCGTTCGAATCTGAGCATGTACTCGTGGCAAGCTCGCACTCTTAGGCGTAATAGAACGCTCTCATGGGGTTTCAATCCTCGTTCGTTCGAATCTGAGCATGTACTCGGGGCAAGCTCGCACTCTTTGGGCGTAATAGAACGCTCTCATGGGGTTTCAATCCTCGTTCGTTCGAATCTGAGCATGTACTCGGGGCAAGCTCGCACTCTTTGGGCGTAATAGAACGCTCTCACGGGGTTTCTCTCCTCGTTCGTTTGAATCTGAGCATCTACACGTGGCAAGCTCGCACTCTTTGGGTGTAATAGAAACGCTCTCATGGGGTTTTCAATCCTCGTTCGTTCGAATCTGAGCATGTACTCGTGGCAAGCTCGCACTCTTGGGCGTAATAGAACGCTCTCATGGGGTTTCAATCCTCGTTCGTTCGAATCTGAGCATGTACTCGTGGCAAGCTCGCACTCTTTGGGCGTAATAGAACGCTCTCATGGGGTTTCAAATCCTCGGGCGCATCCGCATCACACCCCCCCCCACTTCCCCCCCCTTCACTTCACATATATGATTATACATCACATGGGGTTTGTTGTTCACCTTCATCAACAAACAAAATCAACCACTCCTCGTTCGTTCGATTCTTACTTTCTGAGCAATTATACTCGTGGGGCAAGGCTCCCACTCTTTTGTCTTGGCGGCGTTTAATGAGAACGCCTCGCAGCACGTATCAGATCTACCCACCCCACTCACATGTCCCCCTAGGGGGGGGGGGGGGGGGGCCAGGGGGGGGGCCCCCCCCCTCCACGCTCACCCCTCCCCCCCCCTCTACAACCCTCACCCCTACATCCCCCCCCAGATCCACCCCATCAAAGCCCCCCCCCCAACCAACCATGGGGTTTTTCATCAATACAATCAAAATACAATCCTCGTGAGCTTCGCACTCTAAGGGTGGAGACCGTGTACAACGCTCCTCGTACGGTCGTTGTTTCGAATCCAGTCGTTAGAATCTGAAGCAAGTTACATTCCCAGTGGCCATCTCGCCACTTCTAACCGTGAATGGATCGTATCTTCATGGGTTTTCAACCTCGTTTGCTGGGCAAAATAGAACACGCTACTCGTTCGCAACCGTCCCCAATCCTTAGGCGTCATAATCACTCTCCACCCAACCTTTCAATCCTCGCTCTCGCTCGAATTCTAAGCATTGTACTTCGTCACAATCTTCGCACTTTAGGCCGTAATTAACCAGAAAGCTCTTTTGGGGTTTCTAAAATCAATCGTTCGAATCCCGAATCCAAAGTATCCGTGCATAGGCTCGAAATCCTTCGGTGCGTAATATTCGCCCTCATAGGGTCCCCCCCCTCGTGTAAACCATATATCGAACCTGACAGCATTGTACTTGTGGCAAGCTCGCAGTATTTGGGCCCCATTGAGCGGCCCCCACAAAGTTTCAAAGCTCGTTCGTTCGGAATCTGAGCAATCTACTCGTACAACCTTGCACTCTTGGGTGTTGTATTAGCCCGGCCTCTCACGGGGACTCAAGCCTCGTTCGTTCGAAATCTGAGGCATGTTGTACACCTTCGTTCGAAAGCCCTCACTCTTTAGGGCGCTAAAAGACGCGACTCCCCCTCATGGAGCGTTGCTCCCCCATCCTCCCTCGTTCCAATCTGACCCTGTACTCTTGGCAAGTTCGCAATCTTATTCATAAAAAAAAAAATCCTCATGTAGGTTTTCGTTTTCCATGGTCCGATTACAACATCTGACGCAAAAATTTTGGCCTACTCGTGCCGCCCCCCCCCGCCACCAACCCTAGGGTTTGGCGTCGATAGATACGCTCTATCGACATTAATTCAATCCCACGTTTTCACTCCAAAATGACCCTGTACTCTGACAATCACTCAACTCTTAGGCGTTAATAGAACGGCTCTCAATTACTCTTCCACCGTCCCCCCCCGCACTCACGAATCTGAGCATTTCCCCCCCTGGCCCGCTTCGCACTCTATCCGCCAGGAACGTTAAATAGAACGCTCCGATGGCGTTTCTCTCCTCGTTCGTTCGAGTCTGAGCATGTACTCCCCCCAATCTCACGCACCCCCACCCCGCAACCAGGCGCTACAAACCACTCCGACGTTTGTTAATCCACGTTCGTACGAATTCTTAGCATGTACTAGTGGGCAAATCTCGCACTGCATTAGAGGTAAACCAACCGACGACTCCCCTCTCCAGGGTGGGATACCCACCCATTGTTCCCCCACTCGAATGTCAGCATTGTACTCCTGGCAATCTCGTACTATTTAGGGTGGATTACGAATGTCTCCCCACGTCGGTATGTGCTATAGGTTCCATCGGTTGTTTGAAAGTCTGAACGGTGTGTTCTCGTGGCAAGCTCGCATCTATTTGGGCGTAATTGAGCGCTATTCATGACGTTTTCAATCCTCGTTCTTTAAAACTTCTCAGCATTCCGCCTCGTATCAAGTCCCACCACTCCCGAGTAATTCAGTAGCTCTTTCCCTGGGGTTTTTCAATCCTGTTCGTTCGAATCTGACATCTACTCGTGGCAAGCTCGCACTCTTTTGGCGTAATAGAACTCTTTCATGGGGTTTCAATTCTCGTTCGTACCGGAATCTGGAGCATCTACTCGTGCAAGCTCGCACTCTTTGGCGTAATAGAACGCTCTCATGGGGTTTCACTCCTCGTTCGTTCGAATCTGAGCATGTTACTCGTGGCAAGCTCGCACTCTTATGCGTAATAGAACGCTCTCATGGGGGTTTCAATCCTCTGTTCGTTCGAATCTGAGCATCTACTCGTGGCAAGCTCGCACTCTGTTAGGCGTAATAGAACGCTCTCATGGGGTTTCACTCCTCGTTCGTTCGAATCTGAGCATCTACTCGTGGGCAAGCTCGCACTCTTTAGGCGTAATAGAACGCTCTCACGGGGTTTCACTTCCACGTTCGTTCGAATCTGAGCATGTACTCGTGGCAAGCTCGCACTCTTTGGCGTAATAGAACGCTCTCATGGGGGTTTCAATCCTCGTTCGCTCGAATCTGAGCATGTACTCGTGGCAAGCTCGCACTCTTTAGGCGTAATAGAACGCTCTCATGGGGTTTTCAATCCTCGTTCGTTCGAATTCTGTGCATGTACTCGTGGCAATGCTCGCACTCTTTGGGGCGTTAATAGAACGCTTCTCATGGGGATTCAATCCCACGTCGTATCGAATCTGAGCATGTACTCGTGGCAAGCTCGCACTCTTAAGGCGTAATAGAACGCTCTCACGGGGGTTTCACATCCTCGTTCGTTCGAATCTGAGCATGTACTCGTGGCAAGCTCGCACTCCTTTAGTGCGGCGTAATAAAACGCTCTCATGGGGTTTCACTCCTCGTTCAGTTTCGAATCTGAGCATGCTACTCGTGGCAAGCTCGCACTCCTTTGGCGTTAATATAGAACGCTCTCACGGGGTTTCAATCCCTCGTTCGTTCGAATCTGAGCATGTACTCGTGCAAGCTCGCACTCTTTAGGCATCATAAAACGTCTCTCATGGGGTTTCATGATCGTTTCGTTCGTATCTGGAGTTTACTCGTAGCAAGGCTCGCACTCTTCGGGGGTAATAGAACGCTTCTACTGGGGGTTTCACTCCTCGTTCGTTCGAATCTAGAGCATTGTACTCGTGGCAAGCTCGCAACTCTTTAGGCGTAATAGACGCTCTCATCACGGGGTTTCACTCCTCCGTTCGTTCGAATCTGTAGCATCTACTCGTGGCAAGCTCGCACTCTTAGTCGTAATAGGAACGCTCTCATGGGGTTTCAATCCTCGTTCGTTCGAATCTGAGCATGTTACACGTGGCAAGCTCGCACTCTTTGGGTGTAATAGAACGCTCTCATGGGGTTTCACTCCTCGTTCGTTCGAATCTGAGCATGTACACGTGGCAAGCTCGCACCTCTTTAGGCGTAATAGAACGCTCTCACGGGGTTTCAATCCTCGTTCGTTTCGAATCTGACGCCTGTAACTCGTGGCAAAGCTCGCACTCTTTGGGCGCAAATAGAACGCTCTCACGGGGTTTCAATCCTCGGTTCGTTTCGAATTGAGCATGTACTCGTGACAAGCTCGCTCTCTTTGGCGTAATTGAACGCTCTTCTTGGGGTTTCATCCTCGTTCGTCTTTCGAATCTGAGCATAGTACTCGTGCTCAAGCTCGCACTCTTTGGGCGTAATAGAACGCTCTCAGGGGGTTTCAGGGTTTCAATCCTCGTTCGTCCGAAATCTGAGCATGTACTCGTGGCAAGCTCGCCCTCTTTGGGCGTAATAGAACGCTCCTCGTTGGGGTTTTCAATCCTCTCCTCGTTCGTTCGAATCTGAGCATGTACTCGTGGCAAGCTCGCACTCTTAGGCGTAATAGAACGCTCTCACGGGTTCAATCCTCGTTCGTTCGAATCTGAGCATGTACTCGTGGGCAAGCTCGCACTCTTTGGCGTAATAGATAGACGCTCTCATGGGGTTTCTATCATCCTCGTTCGTTCGAATCTGAGCATGTACTCTTGGCAAGCTCGCACTCTTTGGGCATAATAGAACGCTCTCATGGGGTTTCAATCCTCGTTCGTTCGAATCTGAGCATCTACTCGTGGAGTGAAGCTCGCACTCTTTGGCGTAATAGAACGCTCTCATGGGGTTTCAATCCTCGTTCTTTCGTTCGAATCTGAGCATGTACTCGTGGCAAGCTCGCACTCTTTGGGCGTATTCGAATCTGAGCATCTACTCGTGGCAAGCTCGCACTCTTTGGCGTAATAGAACGCTCTCACGGGGTTTCAATCCTCGTTCGTTCGAATCTGAGCATGTACTCGTGGCAAGCTCGCACTCTTAGGCGTAATAGAACGCTCTCATGGGGTTTCAATCCTCGTTCGTTCGAATCTGAGCATGTACTCGTGGCAAGCTCGCACTCTTTGGGCGTAATAGAACGCTCTCATGGGGTTTCTCCTCATTCGGGGTTTCGTGGCAAGCTCGCACTCTCGTTCCTCGTTTCGAATCTGAGCATCTACTCGTGGCAAGCTCGCACTCTTTGGGCGTAATAGAACGCTCTCACGGGGTTTCAATGCTCGTTCGTTCGAATCTGAGCATGTACTCGTGGCAAGCTCGCACTCTTTGGGCGTAATAGAACGCTCTCATGGGGTTTCAATCCTCGTTCGTTCGAATCTGAGCATGTACTCGTGGCAAGCTCGCACTCTTTGGGCGTAATAGAACGCTCTCATGGGGTTTTCAATCCTCGTTCGTTCGAATCTGAGCATGTACTCGTGGCAAGCTCGCACTCTTTGGGCGTAATAGAACGCTCTCATCGGGGGTTTCAATCCTCGTTCGTTCGAATCTGAGCATGTACTCGTGGCAAGCTCGCACTCTTTGGGCGTAATAGAACGCTCTTATGGGGTTTCAATCCTCGTTCGTTCGAATCTGAGCATGTACTCGTGGCAAGCTCGCACTCTTGGGCGTAATAGAACGCTCTCATGGGGTTTCAATCCTCGTTCGTTCGAATCTGAGCATGTACTCGTGGCAAGCTCGCACTCTTAGGCGTAATAGAACGCTCTCATGGGGTTTCAATCCTCGTTCGTTCGAATCTGAGCATGTACTCGTGGCAAGCTCGCACTCTTTCGGGCGTAATAGAACGCTCTCATGGGGTTTCAATCCTCGTTCGTTCGAATCTGAGCATGTACTCGTGGCAAGCTCGCACTCTTTGGGCGTAATAGAACGCTCTCATGGGGTTTCAATCCTCGTTCGTTCGAATCTGAGCATGTACTCGTGGCAAGCCCGCACTCTTTAGGCGTAATAGAACGCTCTCATGGGGTTTCAATCCTCGTTCGTTCGAATCTGAGCATGTACTCGTGGCAAGCTCGCACTCTTTGGGCGTAATAGAACGCTCTCATGGGGTTTCAATCCTCGTTCGTTCGAATCTGAGCATCTACTCGTGGCAAGCTCGCACTCTTTGGGCGTAATAGAACGCTCTCATGCGGCTTTCAATCCTCGTTCGTTCGAATCTGAGCATGTACTCGTGGCAAGCTCGCACTCTTTGGGCGTAATAGAACGCTCTCATGGGGTTTCAATCCTCGTTCGTTCGAATCTGAGCATCTACTCGTGGCAAGCTCGCACTCTTTGGGCGTAATAGAACGCTCTCATGGGGTTTCAATCCTCGTTCGTTCGAATCTGAGCATGTACTCGTGGCAAGCTCGCACTCTTTGGCGTAATAGAACGCTCTCATGGGGTTTCAATCCTCGTTCGTTCGAATCTGAGCATGTACTCGTGGCAAGCTCGCACTCTTAGGCGTAATAGAACGCTCTCATGGGGTTTCAATCCTCGTTCGTTCGAATCTGAGCATGTACTCGTGGCAAGCTCGCACTCTTTGGCGTAATAGAACGCTCTCATGGGGTTTCAATCCTCGTCGTTCGAATCTGAGCATGTACTCGTGGCAAGCTCGCACTCTTAGGCGTAATAGAACGCTCTCACGGGTTCAATCCTCGTTCGTTCGAATCTGAGCATGTACTCGTGGCAACCTCGCACTCTTAGGCGTAATAGAACGCTCTCATGGGGTTTCAATCCTCGTTCGTTCGAATCTGAGCATGTACTCGTGGCAAGCTCGCACTCTTTGGGCGTAATAGAACGCTCTCATGGGGTTTCAATCCTCGTATCCTCGTTCGTTCGAATCTGAGCATGTACTCGTGGCAAGCTCGCACTCTTAGGCGTAATAGAACGCTCTCATGGGGTTTCAATCCTCGTTCGTTCGAATCTGAGCATGTACTCGTGGCAAGCTCGCACTCTTAGGCGTAATAGAACGCTCTCATGGGGTTTCAATCCTCGTTCGTTCGAATCTGAGCATGTACTCGTGGCAAGCTCGCACTCTTTGGGCGTAATAGAACGCTCTCATGGGGTTTCAATCCTCGTTCGTTCGAATCTGAGCATGTACTCGTGGCAAGCTCGCACTCTTAGGGCGTAATAGAACGCTCTTACGGGGTTTCAATCCTCGTTCGTTCGAATCTGAGCATGTACTCGTGGCAAGCTCGCACTCTTTGGGCGTAATAGAACGCTCTCATGGGGTTTCAATCCTCGTTCGTTCGAATCTGAGCATGTACTCGTGGCAAGCTCGCACTCTTAGGCGTAATAGAACGCTCTCATGGGGTCAATTCCCGTTCGTTCGAATCTGAGCATGTACTCGTGGCCAGCTCGCACTCTTTGGGCGTAATGGAACGCTCTCATGGGGTTTCAATCCTCGTTCGTTCGAATCTGAGCATCTACTCGTGGCAAGCTCGCACTCTTAGGCGTAATAGAACGCTCTCATGGGGTTTCAATCCTCGTTCGTTCGAATCTGAGCATGTACTCGTGGCAAGCACGCACTCTATGGGCGTAATAGAACGCTCTCATGGGGTTTCAATCCTCCTCGTTCGTTCGAATCTGAGCATGTACTCGTGGCAAGCACGCACTCTATGGGCGTAATAGAACGCTCTCATGGGGTTTCAATCCTCGTTCGTTCGAATCTGAGCATGTACTCGTGGCAAGCACGCACTCTATGGGCGTAATAGAACGCTCTCATGGGGTTTCAATCCTCGTTCGTTCGAATCTGAGCATGTACTCGTGGCAAGCTCGCACTCTTTGGCCGTAATAGAACGCTCTCATGGGGTTTCAATGCTCGTTCGTTCGAATCTGAGCATGTACTAATGGCAATCTCGCACTCTTAGGCGCAATAGAACAGTCTCAAGGGTTTCAATCCTCGTTCGTTCGAATATGAGCATGTACTCGTGGCAAGCTCGCACTCTTTGGGCGTAATAGAACGCTCTCATGGGGTTTCAATGCTCGTTCGTTCGAATCTGAGCATCTACTCGTGGCAAGCTCGCACTCTTAGGCGTAATAGAACGCTCTCATGGGGTTTCAATCCTCGTTCGTTCGAATCTGAGCATGTACTCGTGGCAAGTTCGCACTCTTAGGCGTAATAGAACGCTCTCATGGGGTTTCAATCCTCGTTCGTTTGAGTCTGAGCATCTACTCGTGGCAAGCTCGCACTCTTTGGCGTAATAGAACGCTCTCACGGTGTTTCAATCCACGTTCGTTCGAATCTGAGCATGTACTCGTGGCAATCTCGCACTCTTAGGCGTAATAGAACGCTCTCATGGGGTTTCAATCCTCGTTCGCTCGAATCTGAGCATGTACTCGTGGCAAGCTCGCACTCTTTGGGCGTAATAGAACGCTCTCATGGGGTTTCACTCCTCGTTCGTTCGAATCTGAGCATCTACTCGTGGCAAGCTCGCACTCTTAGGCATAATAGAACGCTCTCATGGGGTTTCAATCCACGTTCGTTCGAATCTGAGCATGTACTCGTGGCAATCTCGCACTCTTAGGCGTAATAGAACGCTCTCATGGGGTTTCAATCCTCGTTCGCTCGAATCTGAGCATGTACTCGTGGCAATCTCGCACTCTTAGGGCGTAATAGAACGCTCTTTTGGGGTTTCAATCCTCGTTCGTTCGAATCTGAGCATGTACTCGTGGCAAGCTCGCACTATTTGGGCGTAATAGCGCTCTCATGGGGTTTCAATCCTCGTTCGTTCGAATCTGAGCATGTACTCGTGGCAAGCTCGCACTCTTTGGGCGTAATAGAACGCTCTCATGGGGTTTCAATGCTCGTTCGTTCGAATCTGAGCATGTACTCGTGGCAATCTCGCACTCTTAGGGCGTAATAGAACGCTCTCATGGGGTTTCAATCCTCGTTCGTTCGAATCTGAGCATGTACTCGTGGCAATCTCGCACTCTTAGGCGTAATAGAACGCTCTCATGGGGTTTCAATCCTCGTTCGCTCGAATCTGAGCATGTACTCGTGGCAATCTCGCACTCTTAGGGCGTAATAGAACGCTCTTTTGGGGTTTCAATCCTCGTTCGTTCGAATCTGAACGTGTACTCGTGGCAAGCTCGCACTATTTGGGCGTAATTGAGCGCCCTCATGGGGTTTCAATCCTCGTTCGTTCGAATCTGAGCATGTACTCGTGGCAAGCTCGCACTCTTAGGAGTAATAGAACGCTCTCATGGGGTTTCTTTCCTCGTTCGTTCGAATCTGAGCATGTACTCGTGGCAAGCTCGCACTCTTTGGGCGTAAAAGAACGCTCTCATGGGGTTTCACTCCTCGTTCGTTCGAATCTGAGCATCTACTCATGGCAAGCTCGCACTCTTAGGCATAATAGAACGCTCTCATGGGGTTTCAATCCTCGTTCGCACGAATCTGAGCATGTACTCGTGGCAATCTCGCACTCTTAGGGCGTAATAGAACGCTCTTTTGGGGTTTCAATCCTCGTTTGTTTGAATCTGAACGTGTACTCGTGGCAAGCTCGCACTATTTGGGCGTAATTGAGCGCTCTCATGGGGTTTCAATCCTCGTTCGTTCGAATCTGAGCATCTACTCGTGGCAAGCTCGCAGTATTTGGGAGTAATTGAGCGCTCTCATGGGGTTTCAATCCTCGTTCGTTCGAATCTGAGCATCTACTCGTGGCAAGCTTGCACTCTTTGGGTGTAATAGAACGCTCTCACGGGGTTTCACTCCTCGTTCGTTCGAATCTGAGCATGTACTCGTGGCAAGCTCGCACTCTTTGGGCGTAATAGAACGCTCTCACGGGGTTTCAATCCTCGTTCGTTCGAATCTGAGCATGTACTCGTGGCAAGCTCGCACTCTTAGGCGTAATAGAACGCTCTCATGGGGTTTCAATCCTCGTTCGTTCGAATCTGAGCATGTACTCGTGGCAAGCTCGCACTCTTTGGGCGTAATAGAACGCTCTCATGGGGTTTCACTCCTCGTTCGTTCGAATCTGAGCATCTACTCGTGGCAAGCTCGCACTCTTTGGCGTAATAGAACGCTCTCATGGGGTTTCAATCCTCGTTCTTTCGAATCTGAGCATGTACTCGTGGCAAGCTCGCACTCTTAGGCGTAATAGAACGCTCTCATGGGGTTTCAATCCTCGTTCGTTCGAATCTGAGCATGTACTCGTGGCAAGCTCGCACTCTTAGGCGTAATAGAACGCTCTCATGGGGTTTCAATCCTCGTTCGTTCGAATCTGAGCATGTACTCGTGGCAAGCTAGCACACTTTGGGCGTAATAGAACGCTCTCATGGGGTTTCACTCCTTGTTCGTTCGGATCTGAGCATCTACTCGTGGCAAGCTCGCACTCTTTGGCGTAATAGAACGCTCTCACGGGGTTTCAATCCTCGTTCGTTCGAATCTGAGCATGTACTCGTGGCAAGCTCGCACTCTTAGGCGTAATAGAACGCTCTCATGGGGTTTCAATCCTCGTTCGTCCGAATCGGAGCATGTACTCGTGGCAAGCTCGCACTCTTCAGGGGTAATAGAACGCTCTCATGGGGTTTCACTCCTCGTTCGTTCGAATCTGGGCATGTACTCGTGGCAAGCTCGCACTCTTTGGGCGTAATAGAACTCTCTCATGGGGTTTCACTTCTCGTTCGTTCGAATCTGAGCATCTACTCGTGGCAAGCTCGCACTCTTAGGCGTAATAGAACGCTCTCATGGGGTTTCATTCCTCGTTCGTTCGAATCTGAGCATGTACTCGTGGCAAGCTCGCACTCTTAAGCGTAATAGAACGCTCTCATGGGGTTTCATTCCTCGTTCGTTCGAATCTGAGCATGTACTCGTGGCAAGCTCGCAATCTTAAGCGTAATAGAACGCTCTCATGGGGTTTCAATCCTCGTTCGTCCGAATCGGAGCATGTACTCGTGGCAAGCTCGCACTCTTCAGGGGTAATAGAACGCTCTCATGGGGTTTCACTCCTCGTTCGTTCGAATCTGGGCATGTACTCGTGGGAAGCTCGCACTCTTTGGGCGTAATAGAACGCTCTCATGGGGTTTCACTTCTCGTTCGTTCGAATCTGAGCATCTACTCGTGGAAAGCTCGCACTCTTAGGCGTAATAGAACGCTCTCATGGGGTTTCAATCCTCGTTCGTTCGAATATGAGCATGTACTCGTGGCAAGCTCGCACTCTTTGGGCATAATTGAATGCTCTCATGGGGTTTTACCAATGATTCGAAAAATAATAATGATCAAATTACTAAAATCAATCAATCTTATTGATTGTTTATTATTTTGATCAAAAATTTAATATGCAAACACTACAACTTGATCTCATCAAGATTTAAATTTGATCACATCAAATTAGCCCTTTTATTTTTAAATTGATCTAATAAAAATAAAAATAAAATAAAATAAAAAAAATTTTAAAAAAATTCCACGTCCGTACAACTGCTACAGTAGCGTCCGTACACCTGTTAGAAAATTGCGTACGGTAAAAACAAAACGCAGCGGAACAAAATCAAACAAATTTGATTTTAGAAAAACTTCGAGATCCAATCTCTAAACTACGCAATTAGGATCCCTCATGTTATTCAAGATTAAAACGAGATAGCAAGATCTAATCTTCACCTTTGCGCGGGTTGTTCTTCACCGCAATCCGATGATCGTGGAATTAGGTTCTCTTGAAGCCGCACACGTGTCCGGCCTCTATAGGTATCCACACGAGGTTGACGATCCAATCGATGTCCTCACCGGGGTGCTAGCTCCCTTGCAAAGAACGTCTTTTTGCTAGAGGAAGAAGAGAGAAATTGAGAGAGATGACGGCTAGGGTTTTCTAAAAACTCCCATATTTTATATAGAGGGATATAATCCTCTTTTAATAATATAATAACCATTAAGGATAAGAATAAATCTAGATTTAAATTTATCCTTTCCTTAATTGGTTACATCAATCAAATCCTAATTTGATTCGACTTGAACTTTATCCTAATTTGATCATATCAAATTAATAATGCAACATTTGCACATAAGCCCTCTCATAAATTACTAACTATTAGTAAGTCCTCTTTTGTAACATTTACACTTTAATACCACTAATTTGTAATAATTACAAATTAGTCCAATTATCAACATATTGACAATTAAGTCCTCCGGCGATTCAAAAATCGCAATCTAGCTATCCGATCAGTCACAACCTCTTATGTGTGTGACCCCATAGGTTCTATTCTATCTGGTAGTGAGATATATTCTGATCACTATCAATAATATCACTGAAACTCCTTTCAGTGGGTCGGAACAATTCCAACTCAGCTCAATGAGAATTATCGATCATCCAAATAATTCTCATGAGTCTCACACTGGCAACGTCCAAACTAAAAAATTCGCATTCTATAGAAAGTAGTACACTACAAAAAGAAAGAAAAGAAAGAAATAGAGGGAAAGAAGAAAAAGTAAAAAGAGAAAAAAAAGAGAATGAATGAAAGAAAATGAGAAAGAGAAAGAAAGAAAAAGGGAAGATGGAGAGAAAAGGAAGAAGAATGAAAGAAAAGGGAGGAAAGTGAAAGAACGAAATAGAATGAAAGATCGGCAATGTACGCAACTCTAAACTCCAAATTGACGCTTGCAGGATGTTTAGGAGCGGGAATTCGAGCTCTACGCATGTTTGATTAGTTGCAATTTAAGGTAATTATTGTTCAATTGGTGGAAATTAAGCTTGATTAGAAAAGTAGACTTTTGATTGGAACTCCGGATGTTTTGCTTTGTTAGTGTTTTCGGGCGACCGTGAGCCAAGGGATAAGTCCGTGAATGATGGTTTTCCTATCTTAGCCGACGCGGCATGTCGAGGTGGGTACTGAGTCGTCAAAAATGGCGGATTTCCCTCTATGTCTATTTGAATGCACAGGCATATGTATTTAATCATATTGATTCATGGACTTGTGTTGAAGCATACTTTCCTCATAAGCGTTTATGTGAACAACAAGTTATACTTGAGCATCGTGTCGAAGGGATAACATATGTTTTCATACATAGTTTGACTTGTCGATAGAGATGATATTTACTTTTTCTTGCATTGTATATGCCATGAGTTACATCATAGAGGACGAGGGTTCGTGAAACTTTTGTGGCTAGATCTTCGGCCATATTGGCATTGAATTGAGCTCATCGAATAATTTTCCTATCAGCATTGAGTAGAGACCACTGAATCAATTCTTGTGATACTTAGCCACTTCATTATCTAATAGATTGGGTTATGATGACCGTTAGCAAGATTTCATACTCGACCTTTTAACTTAGGTTGTGGGAGGCCAGTTAACAGCTTGTGCATATTGATGAGTTCTCTATTGCTCCTGAGTTGTGCGAGCCGCTCTGTCATCTATGTAATTAGTGCATGTTATGAACTATGTGATAGGCATATTAATGGACATAGAGATAGAACAAATTGACTTTCTGAACTTTGTGACATTTGGCTCCTGTACCTCTATTGAGTAGTGTGTATATTGTATCGTGGCATTTGACTTACTGCTTACCCTATGACTACTCCAAGGACATTGGAATTATCTTGTGATATTGATTTATGGTTACGCCATGACATTGTGATATTGTGACAGTATTGATCATGATCCAGACCATAGCCTGCAAGACCACTTTGAGCTTGACAGTATATGAGCTATGAGCTATGTGCTATATTACTCGGTAGGGGTCGCTCCCCTCGAGTGCCACTCCGGATTGCTGGCTGGTGTTAGTGAGACAGTAGCCTAGTTTTGAGGGTGCTGTCACACTCATGGGAGTGTGACCTCATACTAGGCAGGCGCAGGCTTGACCGGACGAGCGAGCCGGTCGTTGCGATTGGGTATGATTACAGTATTTGTTGTTGTAGTGACGTTGATGCATACACCGTTTAGTTACCTCCCTCTTTCGCATTACTTGGACAGAGATCTATCTACAGTATTTTGTGGTTATTCATTTATTGTTGCCTGACACTTCTCTATGCAGGTTATAGCCAGGTAGTTAGTTTTTGTACTTTCTTTTTATCTGTTCAGATCGTTTACCTGTTTACAGTATTGCCAGTTATCTTTTCGTTATTCATTTATTGCAACTTTTACTATCCTTTCATCAGCCTGGCCTCTAGTAGACCTAGTGGGAAGGTCGTGGTTATCGCCGACCGTACCCACTGGGAACTACTTTTCAGTAGTTCTCACTCCTGGTTGTGGTTTATTTTTCAGCAGTACGTACAGCGACGGTTGGATGAGGTGAGGTGGATTGCATAGTAAATAGCATCCTCTACCAGCGTGTCTATACATTAGAAGGCCACCAGATAGAGTGCTACTGCGTACTACATCCATGTATCGGCGAGGGCTAGGCCCCTTTTGTCACGCCCCGCTGGCCCTTTAACACCAACTAGGTGGAAAGGATAACCGCACGGGCGCATGCCCCAGACCCGCCGAACGGATAGAGTCCTTTCTACCCGCCCAAGGCGTCACAACACAAGCTTATCCACAATGTTCCAACTAGAAACGGAGTACAAGAGTTGCACAAGGAAAGCATCAACATAAAGAAGTTCTACTTCTATTACATCACATGGCACATTATACATGTCCAAATTTTTTCTTTTCATTCACTTTCATTCACTTTCATTCCATACATCATGTTCCAAAACTATGGAATATATAACATTCATACAAGAATGAAAATCCCCTATGCTATCATAGTCCAAAAATAGGGGTACAACTCTATGCATCACCAAAATGGAAGGGCCGCTATCTAAAGAGCCAAACCCTTGCCTCGCTCCGCCGCCTCAATCGCGGAAGGACCTGGAAAATGTGGGGTGAGAACTATAAACATAGTTCCCAGTGGGTAAGGCCACCCAAGAGAGAAGCTCGACCCACCAGGTCCAAAGAAACACCATATGCATAAGTTAGATCATATATAACTATGCAACAATTATTTACATGCTTAGTAAATAAACATAAAGGATGCAACCAAATGAAATATAATATATCATTCTCTCCTAGGTTCATCCTATGTCTCACAATGACCAAGTTCTTTTACTTGCCGTTTACTTATGGTTTCGGAATCGCCGTCTCACCATATTTGTTCCAACATTCAAGGAGTGAGCTTGTCACCTCCTAGTTCGAGTAGCGAAATCGTCGCATACTCGGGATAGCGAAATCGTCGCATACCCCGTCTCAACACCGCCATCATATGGCATGGTAGCGAAATCGTCGCATACCCGGGATGGCAAAATCGTCGCACATCCCCCTCGACACCGCCAACATGTGGCGCGGTAGCGAAATCGTCGCCTACCCGGGATCGCGAAATCGTCGCCTATCCCATGTCGGCACCGCCAACTCGTGGCATGGTAGCGAAATCGTCGCATACCCGGGATAGCAAAATCGTCGCACATCCCATTCTTCACATTACTTGCCAACCTAAATCTCATGATCTTAGGTTCAAGTCACTAAGTCTCGCCTATGTTCGATAATACTAGGCTCACTTTCTCATTGCCAACCTAGGTTCCATGACTCTAGGTTCCAATCACATGTCCAACCTATGTTCAATGACACTAGGTTTCAATCTCACATGTTCCAACCTATGTTAAATATCACTAGGTTTAAATCTCACATGCAACCATGCAACAAGTATAAATAATTGAATTGTACTTGAAATATCCATCATGCAATAGGAGTTCATTGTTCTACCTATCATGATTTTACCTTTGCCAACATGCAAAATGCTAGGGTTCTCAACACATACCATTTTATTTTTAAATGGATAATTACCCTAGACATGGAAGTGACCTAATCACTTCGGTAAACACAAACCCACCTCAAGAGCTTTCAAATCCTTGTATTCTTCAAGCTCCTAAGTGTCCAAGCTTTGAGTTCTTGCTTCAACCCAAGCTTCTACAAGAAAACGGTTCGTTACTTGTTACGAACCCTAAATTCAACTCAATATGTGAAATCAAGTGTTCCAACATGATTTCCTATGCCTCAATTGCAATTATCGAAGGTCCAAATATTTTTAGAACCTCACATCGCAAAAGCCCTCATTCTACCTAGGGTTTGCATGCATGCAAGCCAAACCCAAGATTTCATGGCCAACCACCCACCATTTGTGGTTTAGGTTGCCAAGGGTTCCCAAAAACCTCATTTCAAAGGATTAAATCCAAGGTTTGAACCCAAAACGTGAGGTACTGACCTTAATCACGAAATCCCCAAGCTCCTTCTTGCACCAAGAAGCTTCTTTTCTCCTTTGGAAGCTTTTTCCAAGATCAATCCACATTTTCTCCAAGTTTTGGAGAGATCTCTAGAGAGAGAAAGTGGGAGAGATGGAGAGGAGAAGTGGAGAAGATGACAATGAGAAGGGAGAGGCCTCAGCCATTCATACACCCCTTCAATCAAGTGAAAAGACCATTTTGCCCCTCTCCACAAACAACACAATCAACCAGCCAAAATCTGGACATTGTATACCGGTATGCGCATATGCATACCGGTATACCTCAGGAATCCTGCAGAATCCCGAGAGCTGGTCTCACTGTTTCGCACGTTGTATACCGGTATACCATTTTTCATACCGGTATACCCCGGAAAACTCCGCAAACCCGAGAGCTGGGTTTCTCGGTTTTAACACAGCATTCCGGTATACCATTTCACATACCGGTATACCAAGCTCCAATTCCGGTATTGGAGTTCACATACCGGAATCCAGTGCAGACTTCCCAAGTTCGCAGTTTTTAACTTCACGAAGTTCATTTTCGCGCCTCAATTGCGCCGAAAACACTTCGCACAGTCCCGAACTTGGCCAAAGCCTCACATATAGCCTCTCATGCCATTTTCTCACTAGAACTCTACAATTTGTAGAAGTTCAGTACGATGCACTGAAATTCAGTGTACTACACCTTTCTTTCTGTATTTTCTTTTGGAAGTGAGTTTTATTTGATGTAGTACGTGATGTACCGTAGTTTAGCTCGTATAGTGCTCTGATACATGTCGTTTGTTAGTTTCAGTGTTGTGGATTTTATTTAGATGATTGTTTGAATCGCCTGGGAATTGTTGTTTTTGTTGCCGCTTCGCTCGGTTCGGCGGGTCTGTTCGCGTCCCCGTAAGCTTCCGCTGCGAGCTCAGGACGTGACAATATTACAGTCTTTCTTTTATAAAATACAAAAAAATAATTTTTAGAAGTATTTGAAAAAATTATTTTTTGATTAATTTTTTTTAAAAAAATCAGTAGACCTATCAAAGAAATTAAGCAATAAATTATATGACAAATAAATTAAATAAATTTAAGTATCAATTAATTTAATTTAGCTTTTAATTTTATCAGTATTTTCAATCTTGTAGTGCAAAAATAAAATTTTATGTTTGATGTGCCTCAAAATTTGTTTACTGAGTTCGATTTTGTTCTCCTAATTCGCCAAAATTTTCGCGGTGCGACAAATTTTGAAAAAAAAATTTGTGAAGGAAAAATGGATGTCTGTGGTGGAAGCGGAGGGCTCGGGCCGATATGGATCGGATATATAAATTAATAATTTGCCCGTATATTGATAAACAAAAAAAAAAAATTATAATTCTTTTGACTTGCCTAACAAGTAGATCTTCGATTTGCAATATTTTTTAGGGGATGTGGGGTACCCAGAATGCTTTGGGTATCCCAAAGAACAAAACAAAGGAGAAAAAAAGCGAAAGCCAAAAAAAAAAAGCCAAAAAAAAGAAAATAACATAGTGCTGGCACGACACTGTGCCGCGGCACACTACGCCGTGCCGCTCTGTCTCGTGCGGCACGGCGTCGCGTGCCGCGGCACAGAGGGGGGGTCCGAGACCCCCCTGTACCGTGCCCCCTTCTTGGGGGCACGGGGCAGCACTTTGATCCATGCGTTGGCGATTATTTCTAGCGATATAATGACATAAGCTACCACATCAACATATCTCTAACGTAGCGTAATGTGAATCAGGAAGGCTCTTAGAGATTTAGCAAATAAAGTAGGGAAGTAAAGTTTAGTGAAGAATAAGTATAAAACTCAAAGAAGTATGTAGAAGATGAAGGTGATCAACACCCCTCTTGTACCTAGGATCTATCTAGATACTGTCAATACCTAGAGGGGGGGGGTAAATAGGTATGATGCCCAAACCACAAATCACGATGCAATAAAATAAGTGCGAAAAAATAAAAATCAGCACACCGAGATTTACGTGGAAAAACTCCAACTTGGAGAAAAACCTACGGGACCAACACGCGAAAAATAATCCACTAAGAATAAAAGATTACAAGGTGATTACCGACTCCACGGACTTAACCTCTCTTTTATCTCCTCCTGCGGATCTCGCGCACGCCGCCGGGTTGTCCACGCCTCACGTCCGAATCCACGGACGCCACTCGAATCCACGAGCACTCACGATTTGAATCCACGAATCGCCTTTATCACGTCGAATCCACGACGCCTCTCACAACAAGAAAATTAATGTTTCTATGGTGATCCTTTTCTTAGAGAATCGTTGAAAACTAGAGAAAAATCTGTAAGCAAACCGAAGATCAATTCGACATAAGCAAGTAGGAATTAAACTATCTCGAATTGATCTAAGAGGTTATTTTGATGCAAAAAGGTTTGGAACGAAGAACCTAGCCTCTAGGGTTACTCTCTCGTGAATTCTGAGTGCTTCAACGTCATGGAGAACACTAACAATGTATTTATAGACTTTAGAATCAATTAGAGTCGGATTAGAGTCAGATTAGGAAATCTGCACATTGAGTACCGGTACTCGGAGTTGGGTACCGGAACACAAGGACGCAACTGCAGATTTTCTAATGCTGTGTTCCGGTACTCGGATGTTTTAGTACCGAAACTACACAAATCAGTACCGATACTGAAACCTGATACCGGTACGCAGTTCAATTTGCAGAATTGGTACTCTCGGGTTTTGAGGAACTCAATATTGGGTTCCGGTACTCAATATAAAACATCAAGTTTTTCAACCCGATTTTGAGGAACTAAAATCCAGTACCGGAACTCAATATAAAGTATTGTTATATATGAAATAAAAGTTCCAAAAACAACTTTTAATTCACTGATTAAGTCTTTTATGATTCTAACGCCATAAATCCATGTGAATCACCATGAAAACATTTAAATCATACTTGAGCATCGTGATTCAACCTATGAGATGTTTTTTTAGTTCTTCTCGGAATCTCGGATTCTTCAACCGTCGACAACACGAACCGAACCCTTCAAGACTCCGACTTAAATCACGAAATATGCCAATATGAAATCCGTAACAATCTCCCCCTTTGGCAATTTCGTGACACTCTAAAAAATGAAGTTCAATGTCGTCACCAAAACATCGAACCCCTCGCGTGTAAGATCCAAATAAAAAGAAAGAAAATTAAACATGAACGCCTAAGACAAACTCTATGACTTAGGACTTGGAGTCTTGAAGTCTTCAACAATATCCTGCAATAATCATATTAACTCCAACCAAACAAAAAATCACAGGTGTCAAGCATAAGTTAATAGTGTCCAAGTTAGAAAATCTTGAGAGTTAAGAATTAAGAACTCCTTCATGTGCCCCTTTGTCTTTCAAGAACTCCTTCATGTGCCCCTTTGTCTTTCAAAAATTTGTCTCCCTCTTATTCAAAAGTATATCCTCTCCCCCTTTGTTCTTCAAATGATGCATCTCCTTCTCTTCGTCAAATCTAAAATTGTGTCCAATTCTCTCCCCCTTTTTGTCAAAAATTGCCAAAAAGAAAACAAGTAATAGAGAGAAAACAAACTATGACAAAGAGCAGCAGTTAGTTCATAGTTACAGGACCAAAACATAGTAGTGAGCGGTTCCTTATAACAAGCAAAACAAGATAGATAAACTAAAATGCCAAAAGATAAAACCAAAACATCACAGATCGTCTCCGTCGTCATCACCTTCTTCTTCTTTGTCATCTCCTTGTACTCCTTTCTCAGCAGTAGATGGTTCAACATGATGTGAAGTACTTGGTCCAGCACCGCCTATAGTAACATCATCATGGTGACACCCAAGAATCTCCAATATTTTTTTTACACCATCCTCCACCTTCTTAAACCTTTCATCCATCTTTTTGAAACCTAGTTCACCCGCTTCTTAATAGAGCGAACTTCATGATGAAGTGCTTCTACAGTAACCACTCCCCCTGAACTTGAAGATCCCTCCCGTTCAGCTGGGCGTGCTGCCGAACCAGAAGTGGCTGTGGTGTAGGCCTTGACTTGTTGATAGGTCTTCAACATGCTAATTGACTTCGCCAAGGTGACTCCGTCTATAGGACCAAGGCCATAATCATACTTGTTGCACGTGACATCTACCCCATTATCTTCCAAAATCCTTGTGATCACAATAGGAAACGGGAGTAGCTCACATTGTCCAGAGGCCTGAATCACATGTGCCATCTTCTACCACATCAAGAAAGGAATATTGATGTTCAAACCCTCAGCAAGTTCTGGATGACCAAGTAGATAGAGAAGAACAAGCCGATCCCAACGAATTCTCTTGGTCCCAATGGTCGGCAACACATTATAATAGATGATCAAGAAAAGTATGTGATATTCCAGCTTCAGATCCTTGGACTCAACATATAAACGATTTGTCCAAGTTCCTGGCTTGCAGATTGCATTAATAACAGTGTTCCAATGCGAGGAATGTTGAATTGAGCCATGTGTATACTGCAGACCAGTGGTAATCACATTCAATCCAAACATTGCACCGATAGTGTGCGGAGTTACGACAAACTTCTTTCCACGAACTGATGTTTCAAATATATAATTCCCTGTTTCTTGATCCTCGGCAAGGACTTTCCCGTCCAAAACTCCCGCATGAGCACAACACAAAAAGCTGCACGTGCTTGAATTCTTTCGACAGGTTCAATGGGAGCTCGTTGCATCAACTGTCCAAATTCGGGAACCTCTCTAACGAGCTCACAAAAATTCACGTACCGCTCCCCTAGGCACGTTCTGCTGGCGAAAACCTTCTCACGTCTAGCAGCAATAGCTTCAGATTCCGCAGCTCGCTTAGTCCGGCGTTCATGCTCACTGGAACCGTGCTCTAATGACTGGACCGCCTGTGCTTCGACGAGATGGGGAACTAGCACCTTTCTTTTTTCCTTGAGGACTCTGGTGCTTTTCCCTTTCCTTTGACAGTGCTTGCCTCAGCTTCACCTTCTCTGTCGGACGAACTTTCATGATACTCAGATTCAGTACTTGAAGTATCTTCCTCAATATGTGTCCTTTTAGAAGATCCCCTACGTCCGCGACCACTACCAGGACCTCCCCCAGAGGCCATTAACACAACCAGAGCAAGAAGGATCAAGAAAGCCATTTTCCTGAGTAAAAAGTGAAAACATGTAAATTGCATTAACATAGTCACAAACTCATGAGACTTGCAAAATAGTTGAAAACATTTTCTAATCAACTTAAAATGCACAAACACACTATCTTTATCAGATTCAAGCAAGTTATTTCGTGCAATATGGTTTACCAACAAAACCCTAAAAATTTGCCCAAAAACATGCTATAGATTGTAGATTCATTATAGATATTGCATTATACACGAATCTAAGTGTACAAGAATCAAGCATGCATGTAACTAACTTCAATTAAAGCAAAAATCTGCAAGAAATTTCAGCAAAAAACCATAATCTCTTCACAACCCAAAAAAAACATGCAAAAAGATTTAAAAACTAGGGTTTGATGATGAAGAGAAGAGTTTTAAGGAGTAAACTTACAAATTGATGCTTGAAATTCAAAGATCCGGGCGAGAAGAAGGTTAGAAACCTTTTAGAGAGAGAAAGGGACCGTTTTAAAAGAAATTAGAAGTGAAAATAAAACTCTCATACCGGTATTAAATATTAGTTCCGCAACCTAGTACCGGTATTCACTCCCGCGTACCGGTACGTAATACAAAGTGCAAATTTTAAACATTCGGGTTTTGCGGAACTAGATCCTAGTACCGGTATCCCGTGTTCCGGTACGCAATACCTGTACCGGTACACAGTACCTCAGATCACTTAATCCATGTTAATTTCACAAAAATTAAAAAATGTACTCCAAAATTATCATAATGCAAATAAAATATTATAAGATTTCTTAAACCAAATAGACGTCAAAATTAAGTCATCAAACATAATCTAATGGCTCAAAAACTATCAAGATGTAACGGATTATGAAGACGACTTATAAAGATTCACCAAAAATGACATAAATTTGTCACATAAGCGTTCAAATTTGAGATCAAGCAAATAACGCACTGGGGGTGGCTCTTTGAGCATCTTTCATATGTACCACCTTATAACCCCATGAGAGCGTTCTATTACGCCCAAAGAGTGCGAGCTTGCCACGAGTACATGCTCAGATTCGAACGAACGAGGATTGAAACCCCATTAGAGCGTTCTATTATGCCCAAAGAGTGCGAGCTTGCCACGAGTAGATGCTCAGATTCGAACGAACGAGGAGTGAAACCCCGTGAGAGCGTTCTATTACGCCCTAAGAGTGCGAGCTTGCCACGAGTACATGCTCAGATTCGAACGAACGAGGAGTGAAACCCCGTGAGAGCGTTCTATTACGCCCAAAGAGTGCGAGCTTGCCATGAGTACATGCTCAGATTCGAACGAAAGAGGATTGAAACCCCGTGAGAGCGTTCTATTACGCCCAAAGAGTGCGAGCTTGCCACGAGTACATGCTCAGATTCGAACGAACGAGCATTGAAACCCCGTGAGAGCGTTCTATTACACCCAAAGAGTGCGAGCTTGCCACGAGTAGATGCTCAGATTCGAACGAACGAACGAGGAGAGAAACCCCGTGAGAGCGTTCTATTACGCCCAAAGAGTGCGAGCTTGCCACGAGTACATGCTCAGATTCGAACGAACGAGGATTGAAACCCCGTGAGAGCGTTCTATTACGCCCAAAGAGTGCGAGCTTGCCACGAGTACATGCTCAGATTCGAACGAACGAGGAGTGAAACCCCGTGAGAGCGTTCTATTACGCCCAAAGAGTGCGAGCTTGCCACGAGTACATGCTCAGATTCGAACGAACGAGGAGTGAAACCCCATGAGAGCGTTCTATTACGCCCAAAGAGTGCGAGCTTGCCACGAGTACATGCTCAGATTCGAACGAACGAGGAGTGAAACCCCATGAGAGCGTTCTATTACGCCCAAAGAGTGCGAGCTTGCCACGAGTACATGCTCAGATTCGAACGAACGAGGATTGAAACCCCATGAGAGCGTTCTATTACGCCCAAAGAGTGCGAGCTTGCCACGAGTACATGCTCAGATTCGACGAACGAGGATTGAAACCCCATGAGAGCGTTCTCTTACGCCCAAAGAGTGCGAGCTTGCCACGAGTACATGCTCAGATTGGAACGAACGAGGATTGAAACCCCGTAAGAGCGTTCTATTACGCCCAAAGAGTGCGAGCTTGCCACGAGTACATGCTCAGATTCGAACGAACGAGTATTGAAACCCCTGTGAGAGCGTTCTCTATTACGCCCAAAGAGTGCGAGCTTGCCACGAGTAGATGCTGAGATTCGAACGAACGAGGAGTGAAACCCCATGAGAGCGTTCTATTACGCCCAAAGAGTGCGAGCTTGCCACGAGTACATGCTCAGATTCGAACGAACGAGGAGTGAAACCCCATGAGAGCGTTCTATTACGCCCAAAGAGTGCGAGCTTGCCACGAGTACATGCTCAGATTCGAACGAACGAGGATTGAAACCCCGTGAGAGCGTTCTATTACGCCCAAAGAGTGCGAGCTTGCCACGAGTACATGCTCAGATTCGAACGAACGAGGATTGAAACCCCCTGAGAGCGTTCTATTACGCCCAAAGAGTGCGAGCTTGCCACGAGTACATGCTCAGATTCGAACGAACGAGGAGTGAAACCCCGTGAGAGCGTTCTATTACGCCCAAAGAGTGCGAGCTTGCCACGAGTACATGCTCAGATTCGAACGAACGAGGATTGAAACCCCGTGAGAGCGTTCTATTCGCCAAAGAGTGCGAGCTTGCCACGAGTACATGCTCAGATTCGAACGAACGAGGATTGAAACCCCGTGAGAGCGTTCTATTACACCCAAAGAGTGCGAGCTTGCCACGAGTAGATGCTCAGATTCGAACGAACGAGGAGTGAAACCCCGTGAGAGCGTTCTATTACGCCCAAAGAGTGCGAGCTTGCCACGAGTACATGCTCAGATTCGAACGAACGAGGATTGAAACCCCGTGAGAGCGTTCTATTACGCCCAAAGAGTGCGAGCTTGCCACGAGTAGATGCTGAGATTCGAACGAACGAGGACTGAAACCCCGTGAGTGAGAGCGTTCTATTACGCCCAAAGAGTGCGAGCTTGCCACGAGTACATGCTCAGATTCGAACGAACGAGGAGTGAAACCCCCCCGTGAGAGCGTTCTATTACGCCCAAAGAGTGCGAGCTTGCCACGAGAGTACATGCTCAGATTCGAACGAACGAGGATTGAAACCCCGTGAGAGCGTTCTATTACGCCAAAGAGTGCGAGCTTGCCACGAGTACATGCTCAGATTCGAACGAACCAGGATTGAAACCCCGTGAGAGCGTTCTATTACACCCAAAGAGTGCGAGCTTGCCACGAGTAGATGCTCAGATTCGAACGAACGAGGAGTGAAACCCCGTGAGAGCGTTCTATTACGCCCAAAGAGTGCGAGCTTGCCACGAGTACATGCTCAGATTCGAACGAACGAGGAGTGAAACCCCGTGAGAGCGTTCTATTACGCCCTAAGAGTGCGAGCTTGCCATGAGTACATGCTCAGATTCGAACGAACGAGGGTTGAAACCCCGTGAGAGCGTTCTATTACGCCAAAGAGTGCGAGCTTGCCACGAGTACATGCTCAGATTCGAACGAACGAGGATTGAAACCCCGTGAGAGCGTTCTATTACGCCCAAAGAGTGCGAGCTTGCCACGAGTACATGCTCAGATTCGAACGAACGAGGATTGAAACCCCGTGAGAGCGTTCTATTACGCCAAAGAGATTGAGCTTGCCACGAGTACATGCTCACAAATTCGAACGAACGAGGATTGAAACCCCATGAGAGCGTTCTATTACGCCCAAAGAGTGCGAGCTTGCCACGAGTACATGCTCAGATTCGAACGAACGAGGATTGAAACCCCGTGAGAGCGTTCTATTACGCCAAAAAGAGTGCGAGCTTGCCACGAGTACATGCTCAGATTCGAACGAACGAGAGATTGAAACCCCGTGAGAGCGTTCTATTACGCCCAAAGAGTGCGAGCTTGCCACGAGTAGATGCTCAGATTCGAACGAACGAGGAGGAGTGAAACCCCATGAGAGCGTTCTATTACGCCCAAAGAGTGCGAGCTTGCCACGAGTACATGCTCAGATTCGAACGAACGAGGATTGAAACCCCATGAGAGCGTTCTATTACGCCCAAAGAGTGCGAGCTTGCCACGAGTACATGCTCAGATTCGAACGAACGAGGATTTAAACCCCATGAGAGCGTTCTATAACGCCCAAAGAGTGCGAGCTTGCCACGAGTACATGCTCAGATTCGAACGAACGAACGAGGATTGAAACCCCATGAGAGCGTTCTATTACCCAAAGAGTGCGAGCTTGCCACGAGTACATGCTCAGATTCGAACGAACGAGGATTGAAACCCCGTGAGAGCGTTCTATTACGCCAAAGAGTGCGAGCTTGCCACGAGTACATGCTCAGATTCGAACGAACGAGGATTGAAACCCCCGTGAGAGCGTTCTATTACGCCAAAGAGTGCGAGCTTGCCACGAGTACATGCTCAGATTCGAACGAACGAGGATTGAAACCCCGTGAGAGCGTTCTATTACGCCCAAAGAGTGCGAGCTTGCCACGAGTACATGCTCAGATTCGAACGAACGAGGATTGAAACCCGTGTGAGAGCGTTCTATTACGCCCAAAAGAGTGCGAGCTTGCCACGAGTACATGCTCAGATTCGAACGAACGATACGAATTCGAACGAGGATTGAAACCCCGTGAGAGCGTTCTATTACGCCCAAAGAGTGCGAGCTTGCCACGAGTACATGCTCAGATTCGAACGAACGAGGATTGAAACCCCATGAGAGCGTTCTATTTACGCCCAAAGAGTGCGAGCTTGCCACGAGTACATGCTCAGATTCGAACGAACGAGGATTAAAACCCCGTGAGAGCGTTCTATTACGCCCAAAGAGTGCGAGCTTGCCACGAGTACACTCTCAGATTCGAACGAACGAGTATTGAAACCCCGTGAGAGCGTTCTATTACGCCCAAAGAGTGCGAGCTTGCCACGAGTACATGCTCAGATTCGAACGAACGAGGATTGAAACCCCGTGAGAGCGTTCTATTACGCCCAAAGAGTGCGAGCTTGCCACGAGTACATGCTCAGATTCGAACGAACGAGGATTGAAAAACCCCGTGAGAGCGTTCTATTTACGCCCAAAGAGTGCGAGCTTGCCACGAGTACATGCTCAGATTCGAACGAACGAGGATTGAAACCCCGTGAGAGCGTTCTATTACGCCCAAAGAGTGCGAGCTTGCCACGAGTACATGCTCAGATTCGAACGAACGAGGATTGAAACCCCGTGAGAGCGTTCTATTACGCCCAAAGAGTGCGAGCTTGCCACGAGTACATGCTCAGATTCGAACGAACGAGGATTGAAACCCCGTGAGAGCGTTCTATTACGCCCAAAGAGTGCGAGCTTGCCACGAGTACATGCTCAGATTCGAACGAACGAGGATTGAAACCCCGTGAGAGCGTTCTATTACGCCCAAAGAGTGCGAGCTTGCCACGAGTACATGCTCAGATTCGAACGAACGAGGATTGAAACCCCGTGAGAGCGTTCTATTACGCCCAAAGAGTGCGAGCTTGCCACGAGTACATGCTCAGATTCGAACGAACGAGGATTGAAACCCCGTGAGAGCGTTCTATTACGCCCAAAGAGTGCGAGCTTGCCACGAGTACATGCTCAGATTCGAACGAACGAGGATTGAAACCCCGTGAGAGCGTTCTATTACGCCCAAAGAGTGCGAGCTTGCCACGAGTACATGCTCAGATTCGAACGAACGAGGATTGAAACCCCGTGAGAGCGTTCTATTACGCCCAAAGAGTGCGAGCTTGCCACGAGTACATGCTCAGATTCGAACGAACGAGAATTGAAACCCCGTGAGAGCGTTCTATTACGCCCTAAGAGTGCGAGCTTGCCACGAGAGTACATGCTCAGATTCGAACGAACGAGGATTGAAACCCCGTGTGAGAGCGTTCTATTACGCCCAAAGAGTGCGAGCTTGCCACGAGTACATGCTCAGATTCGAACGAACGAGGATTGAAACCCCGTGAGAGCGTTCTATTACGCCCAAAGAGTGCGAGCTTGCCACGAGTACATGCTCAGATTCGAACGAACGAGGATTGAAACCCCGTGAGAGCGTTCTATTACGCCCAAAGAGTGCGAGCTTGCCACGAGTACATGCTCAGATTCGAACGAACGAGAGATTGAAACCCCGTGAGAGCGTTCTATTACGCCCAAAGAGTGCGAGCTTGCCACGAGTACATGCTCAGATTCGAACGAACGAGGATTGAAACCCCGTGAGAGCGTTCTATTACGCCCAAAGAGTACGAGCTTGCCACGAGTACATGCTCAGATTCGAACGAACGAGGATTGAAACCCCGTGAGAGCGTTCTATTACGCCAAAGAGTGCGAGCTTGCCTCGAGTACATGCTCAGATTCGAAGGAACGAGGATTGAAACCCCGTGAGAGCGTTCTATTACGCCGAAAGAGTGCGAGCTTGCCACGAGTACATGCTCAGATTTGAACGAACGAGGATTGAAACCCCGTGAGAGCGTTCTATTACGCCAAAGAGTGCGAGCTTGCCACGTACATGCTCATCGATTCGAACGAACGAACGAGGATTGAAACCCCGTGAGAGCGTTCTATTACGCCCAAAGAGTGCGAGCTTGCCACGAGTACATGCTCAGATTCGAACGAACGAGGATTGAAACCCCGTGAGAGCGTTCTATTACGCCCAAAGAGTGCGAGCTTGCCACGAGTACATGCTCAGATTCGAACGAACGAGAATTGAAACCCCGTGAGAGCGTTCTATTACGCCCAAAGAGTGCGAGCTTGCCACGAGTACATGCTCAGATTCGAACGAACGAGGATTGAAACCCCGTGAGAGCGTTCTATTACGACCAAAGAGTGCGAGCTTGCCACGAGAGTACATGCTCAGATTCGAACGAACGAGGATTGAAACCCCGTGAGAGCGTTCTATTACGCCCAAAGAGTGCGAGCTTGCCACGAGTACATGCTCAGATTCGAACGAACGAGGATTGAAACCCCGTGAGAGCGTTCTATTACGCCCAAAGAGTGCGAGCTTGCCACGAGTACATGCTCAGATTCGAACGAACGAGGATTGAAACCCCGTGAGAGCGTTCTATTACGCCCAAAGAGTGCGAGCTTGCCACGAGTACATGCTCAGATTCGAACGAACGAGGATTGAAACCCCGTGAGAGCGTTCTATTACGCCCAAAGAGTGCGAGCTTGCCACGAGTACATGCTCAGATTCGAACGAACGAGGATTGAAACCCCCCGTGAGAGCGTTCTATTACGCCCAAAGAGTGCGAGCTTGCCACGAGTACATGCTCAGATTCGAACGAACGAGGATTGAAAACCCCGTGAGAGCGTTCTATTACGCCCAAAGAGTGCGAGCTTGCCACGAGTACATGCTCAGATTCGAACGAACGAACGAGGATTGAAACCCCGTGAGAGCGTTCTATTACGCCCAAAGAGTGCGAGCTTGCCACGAGTACATGCTCAGATTCGAACGAACGAGGATTGAAACCCCGTGAGAGCGTTCTATTACGCCCAAAGAGTGCGAGCTTGCCACGAGTACATGCTCAGATTCGAACGAACGAGGAGTGAAACCCCGTGAGAGCGTTCTATTACGCCCAAAGAGTGCGAGCGAGCTTGCCACGAGTACATGCTCAGATTCGAACGAACGAGCATTGAAACCCCGTGAGAGCGTTCTATTACGCCCAAAGAGTGCGAGCTTGCCACGAGTACATGCTCAGATTCGAACGAACGAGGAGTGAAACCCCGTGAGAGCGTTCTATTACGCCCAAAGAGTGCGAGCTTGCCACGAGTACATGCTCAGATTCGAACGAACGAGGAGTGAAACCCCGTGAGAGCGTTCTATTACGCCCAAAGAGTGCGAGCTTGCCACGAGTACATGCTCAGATTCGAACGAACGAGGATTGAAACCCCGTGAGAGCGTTCTATTACGCCCAAAGAGTGCGAGCTTGCCACGAGTACATGCTCAGATTCGAACGAACGAGGATTGAAACCCCGTGAGAGCGTTCTATTACGCCCAAAGAGTGCGAGCTTGCCACGAGTACATGCTCAGATTCGAACGAACGAGGATTGAAACCCCGTGAGAGCGTTCTATTACGCCCAAAGAGTGCGAGCTTGCCACGAGTACATGCTCAGATTCGAACGAACGAGGATTGAAACCCCGTGAGAGCGTTCTATTACGCCCAAAGAGTGCGAGCTTGCCACGAGTACATGCTCAGATTCGAACGAACGAGGATTGAAACCCCGTGAGAGCGTTCTATTACGCCCAAAGAGTGCGAGCTTGCCACGAGTACATGCTCAGATTCGAACGAACGAGGATTGAAACCCCGTGAGAGCGTTCTATTACGCCCAAAGAGTGCGAGCTTGCCACGAGTACATGCTCAGATTCGAACGAACGAGGATTGAAACCCCGTGAGAGCGTTCTATTACGCCCAAAGAGTGCGAGCTTGCCACGAGTACATGCTCAGATTCGAACGAACGAGGATTGAAACCCCGTGAGAGCGTTCTATTACGCCCAAAGAGTGCGAGCTTGCCACGAGTACATGCTCAGATTCGAACGAACGAGGATTGAAACCCCGTGAGAGCGTTCTATTACGCCCAAAGAGTGCGAGCTTGCCACGAGTACATGCTCAGATTCGAACGAACGAGGATTGAAACCCCGTGAGAGCGTTCTATTACGCCCAAAGAGTGCGAGCTTGCCACGAGTACATGCTCAGATTCGAACGAACGAGGATTGAAACCCCGTGAGAGCGTTCTATTACGCCCAAAGAGTGTGAGCTTGCCACGAGTACATGCTCAGATTCGAACGAACGAGAATTGAAACCCCGTGAGAGCGTTCTATTACGCCCAAAGAGTGCGAGCTTGCCACGAGTACATGCTCAGATTCGAACGAACGACGAGAGTGAAACCCCCTGAGAGCGTTCTATTACGCCCAAAGAGTCCGAGCTTGCCACGAGTACATGCTCAGATTCGAACGAACGAGGATTGAAACCCCGTGAGAGCGTTCTATTACGCCCAAAGAGTGCGAGCTTGCCACGAGTACATGCTCAGATTCGAACGAACGAGGATTGAAACCCCGTGAGAGCGTTCTATTACGCCCAAAGAGTGCGAGCTTGCCACGAGTACATGCTCAGATTCGAACGAACGAGGATTGAAACCCCGTGAGAGCGTTCTATTACGCCCAAAGAGTGCGAGCTTGCCACGAGTACATGCTCAGATTCGAACGAACGAGGATTGAAACCCCGTGAGAGCGTTCTATTACGCCCAAAGAGTGCGAGCTTGCCACGAGTACATTCTCAGATTCGATCGAACGAGGATTGAGTGAAAACCCCGTGAGAGCGTTCTATTACGTCCAAAGAGTGCGAGCTTGCCACGAGTACATGCTCAGATTCGAACGAACGAGGATTGAAACCCCGTGAGAGCGTTCTATTACGCCCAAAGAGTGCGAGCTTGCCACGAGTACATGCTCAGATTCGAACGAACGAGGAGATTGAAACCCCGTGAGAGCGTTCTATTTACCCAAAGAGTGCGAGCTTGCCACGAGTACATGCTCAGATTCGAACGAACGAGGATTGAAACCCCGTGAGAGCGTTCTATTACGCCCAAAGAGTGCGAGCTTGCCACGAGTACATGCTCAGATTCGAACGAACGAGGATTGAAACCCCGTGAGAGCGTTCTATTACGCCCAAAGACTGCGAGATTGCCACGAGTACATGCTCAGATTCGAACGAACGAGGATTGAAACCCCGTGAGAGCGTTCTATTACGCCAAAGAGTGCGAGCTTGCCACGAGTACATGCTCAGATTCGAACGAACGAGGATTGAAACCCCGTGAGAGCGTTCTATTACGCCCAAAGAGTGCGAGCTTGCCACGAGTACATGCTCAGATTCGAACGAACGAGGATTGAAACCCCGTGAGAGCGTTCTATTACTCCCAAAAAGTGCGAGATTGCCACGAGTACATGCTCAGATTCGAACGAACGAGGATTGAAACCCCGTGAGAGCGTTCTATTACGCCGTAAGAGTGCGAGCTTGCCACGAGTACATGCTCAGATTCGAACGAACGAGGAGTGAAACCCCGTGAGAGCGTTCTATTACGCCCAAAGATGCGAGCTTGCCACGAGTACATGCTCAGATTCGAACGAACGAGGATTGAAACCCCATGAGAGCGTTCTATTACGCCCAAAGAGTGCGAGCTTGCCACGAGTACATGCTCAGATTCGAACGAACGAGGATTGAAACCCCGTGAGAGCGTTCTATTACGCCCAAAGAGTGCGAGCTTGCCACGAGTACATGCTCAGATTCGAACGAACGAGGATTGAAACCCCGTGAGAGCGTTCTATTACGCCCAAAGAGTGCGAGCTTGCCACAAGTACATGCTCAGATTCGAACGAACGAGGATTGAAACCCCGTGAGAGCGATCTATTACGCCCTAAGAGTGCGAGCTTGCAACGAGTACATGCTCAGATTCGAACGAACGAGGATTGAAACCCCCGTGAGAGCGTTCTATTACGCCCAAAGTGTGCGAGCTTGCCAGGAGTATATGCTCAGATTCGAACGAACGAGGATTGAAACCCCGTGAGAGCGTTCTATTACGCCCAAAAAGTGCGAGCTTGTCACGAGTACATGCTCAGATTCGAACGAACGAGGATTGAAACCCCGTGAGAGCGTTCTATTACTCCCAAAAAGTGCGAGATTGCCACGAGTACATGCTCAGATTCGAACGAACGAGGATTGAAACCCCGTGAGAGCGTTCTATTACGCCGTAAGAGTGCGAGCTTGCCACGAGTACATGCTCAGATTCGAACGAACGAGGATTGAAACCCCGTGAGAGCGTTCTATTACGCCCAAAGAGTGCGAGCTTGCCACGAGTACATGCTCAGATTCGAACGAACGAGGATTGAAACCCCGTGAGAGCGTTCTATTACGCCCAAAGAGTGCGAGCTTGCCACGAGTACATGCTCAGATTCGAACGAACGAGGATTGAAACCCCGTGAGAGCGTTCTATTACGCCCAAAGAGTGCGAGCTTGCCACGAGAGTACATGCTCAGATTCGAACGAACGAGGATTGAAACCCCGTTAGAGCGTTCTATTACGCCCAAGAGAGAGTGCGAGCTTGCCATGAGTACATGCTCAGATTCGAACGAACGAGGATTGAAACCCCGTGAGAGCGTTCTATTACGCCCAAAGAGTGCGAGCTTGCCACGAGTAGATGCTCAGATTCGAACGAACGAGGAGTGAAACCCCGTGAGAGCGTTCTATTACGCCCAAAGAGTGCGAGCTTGCCACGAGTACATGCTCAGATTCGAACGAACGAGGATTGAAACCCCGTGAGAGCGTTCTATTACGCCCAAAGAGTGCGAGCTTGCCACGAGTACATGCTCAGATTCGAACGAACGAGGATTGAACCCGTGAGAGCGTTCTATTACGCCCAAAGAGTGCGAGCTTGCCACGAGTACATGCTCAGATTCGAACGAACGAGGATTGAAACCCCGTGAGAGCGTTCTATTACGCCCAAAGAGTGCGAGCTTGCCACGAGTACATGCTCAGATTCGAACGAACGAGGATTGAAACCCCGTGAGAGCGTTCTATTACGCCAAAGAGTGCGAGCTTGCCACGAGTACATGCTCAGATTCGAACGAACGAGGATTGAAACCCCGTGAGAGCGTTCTATTACGCCCAAAGAGTGCGAGCTTGCCACGAGTACATGCTCAGATTCGAACGAACGAGGATTGAAACCCCGTGAGAGCGTTCTATTACGCCCAAAGAGTGCGAGCTTGCCACGAGTACATGCTCAGATTCGAACGAACGAGGATTGAAACCCCGTGAGAGCGTTCTATTACGCCCAAAAGAGTGCTAGCTTGCCACGAGTACATGCTCAGATTCGAAAGAACGAGGATTGAAACCCCCTGAGAGCGTTCTATTAGGCCCAAAGAGTGCGAGCTTGCCACGAGTACATGCTCAGATTCGAACGAACGAGGATTGAAACCCCGTGAGAGCGTTCTATTACGCCCAAAGAGTGCGAGCTTGCCACGAGTACATGCTCAGATTCGAACGAACGAGGATTGAAACCCCGTGAGAGCGTTCTATTACGCCCAAAGAGTGCGAGCTTGCCACGAGTACATGCTCAGATTCGAACGAACGAGGATTGAAACCCCGTGAGAGCGTTCTATTACGCCCAAAGAGTGCGAGCTTGCCACGAGTACATGCTCAGATTCGAACGAACGAGGATTGAAACCCCGTGAGAGCGTTCTATTACGCCCAAAGAGTGCGAGCTTGCCACGAGTACATGCTCAGATTCGAACGAACGAGGAGTGAAACCCCGTGAGAGCGTTCTATTACGCCCAAAGAGTGCGAGCTTGCCACGAGTACATGCTCAGATTCGAACGAACGAGGATTGAAACCCCGTGAGAGCGTTCTATTACGCCCAAAGAGTGCGAGCTTGCCACGAGTACATGCTCAGATTCGAACGAACGAGGATTGAAACCCCGTGAGAGCGTTCTATTACGCCCAAAGAGTGCGAGCTTGCCACGAGTACATGCTCAGATTCGAACGAACGAGGAGTGAAACCCCGTGAGAGCGTTCTATTACGCCCAAAGAGTGCGAGCTTGCCACGAGTACATGCTCAGATTCGAACGAACGAGGATTGAAACCCCGTGAGAGCGTTCTATTACGCCCAAAGAGTGCGAGCTTGCCACGAGTACATGCTCAGATTCGAACGAACGAGGATTGAAACCCCGTGAGAGCGTTCTATTACGCCCAAAGAGTGCGAGCTTACCAAGAGTACATGCTCAGATTCGAACGAACGAGGAGTGAAACCCCGTGAGAGCGTTCTATTACGCCCAAAGAGTGCGAGCTTGCCACGAGTACATGCTCAGATTCGAACGAACGAGGATTGAAACCCCGTGAGAGCGTTCTATTACGCCCAAAGAGTGCGAGCTTGCCACGAGTACATGCTCAGATTCGAACGAACGAGGATTGAAACCCCGTGAGAGCGTTCTATTACGCCCAAAGAGTGCGAGCTTGCCACGAGTACATGCTCAGATTCGAACGAACGAGGATTGAAACCCCGTGAGAGCGTTCTATTACGCCCAAAGAGTGCGAGCTTGCCACGAGTACATGCTCAGATTCGAACGAACGAGGATTGAAACCCCGTGAGAGCGTTCTATTACGCCCAAAGAGTGCGAGCTTGCCACGAGTACATGCTCAGATTCGAACGAACGAGGAGTGAAACCCCCATGAGAGCGTTCTATTACGCCCAAAGAGTGCGAGCTTGCCACGAGTACATGCTCAGATTCGAACGAACGAGGATTGAAACCCCGTGAGAGCGTTCTATTACGCCCAAAGAGTGCGAGCTTGCCACGAGTACATGCTCAGATTCGAACGAACGAGGAGATTGAAACCCCGTGAGAGCGTTCTATTACGCCCAAAGAGTGCGAGCTTGCCACGAGTACATGCTCAGATTCGAACGAACGAGGATTGAAACCCCGTGAGAGCGTTCTATTACGCCCAAAGAGTGCGAGCTTGCCACGAGTACATGCTCAGATTCGAACGAACGAGGATTGAAACCCCGTGAGAGCGTTCTATTACGCCCAAAGAGTGCGAGCTTGCCACGAGTACATGCTCAGATTCGAACGAACGAGGATTGAAACCCCGTGAGAGCGTTCTATTACGCCCAAAGAGTGCGAGCTTGCCACGAGTACATGCTCAGATTCGAACGAACGAGGAGTGAAACCCCGTGAGAGCGTTCTATTACGCCCAAAGAGTGCGAGCTTGCCACGAGTACATGCTCAGATTCGAACGAACGAGGTTTGAAACCCCGTGAGAGCGTTCTATTACGCCCAAAGAGTGCGAGCTTGCCACGAGTACATGCTCAGATTCGAACGAACGAGGAGTGAAACCCCGTGAGAGCGTTCTATTACGCCCAAAGAGTGCGAGCTTGCCACGAGTACATGCTCAGATTCGAACGAACGAGGATTGAAACCCCGTGAGAGCGTTCTATTACGCCCAAAAAGTGCGAGATTGCCACGAGTACATGCTCAGATTCGAACGAACGAGGATTGAAACCCCGTGAGAGCGTTCTATTACGCCGTAAGAGTGCGAGCTTGCCACGAGTACATGCTCAGATTCGAACGAACGAGGAGTGAAACCCCGTGAGAGCGTTCTATTACGCCCAAAGAGTGCGAGCTTGCCACGAGTACATGCTCAGATTCGAACGAACGAGGATTGAAACCCCGTGAGAGCGTTCTATTACGCCCAAAGAGTGCGAGCTTGCCACGAGTACATGCTCAGATTCGAACGAACGAGGATTGAAACCCCGTGAGAGCGTTCTATTACGCCCAAAGAGTGCGAGCTTGCCACGAGTACATGCTCAGATTCGAACGAACGAGGATTGAAACCCCGTGAGAGCGTTCTATTACGCCCAAAGAGTGCGAGCTTGCCACGAGTACATGCTCAGATTCGAACGAACGAGGATTGAAACCCCGTGAGAGAGCGTTCTATTACGCCCAAAGAGTGCGAGCTTGCCACGAGTACATGCTCAGATTCGAACGAACGAGGATTGATTGAAACCCCCCGTGAGAGCGTTCTATATTACGCCCAAAGAGTGCGAGCTTGCCACGAGTACATGCTCAGATTCGAACGAACGAGGATTGAAACCCCGTGAGAGCGTTCTATTACGCCCAAAGAGTGCGAGCTTGCCACGAGTACATGCTCAGATTCGAACGAACGAGGATTGAAACCCCGTGAGAGCGTTCTATTACGCCCAAAGAGTGCGAGCTTGCCACGAGTACATGCTCAGATTCGAACGAACGAGGAGTGAAACCCCGTGAGAGCGTTCTATTACGCCCAAAGAGTGCGAGCTTGCCACGAGTACATGCTCAGATTCGAACGAACGAGGATTGAAACCCCGTGAGAGCGTTCTATTACGCCCAAAGAGTGCGAGCTTGCCACGAGTACATGCTTAGATTCGAACGAACGAGGATTGAAACCCTGTGAGAGCGTTCTATTACGTCCAAAGAGTGCGAGCTTGCCACGAGTACATGCTCAGATTCGAACGAACGAGGATTGAAACCCCGTGAGAGCGTTCTATTACGCCCAAAGAGTGCGAGCTTGCCTCGAGTACATGCTCAGATTCGAACGAACGAGGATTGAAACCCCGTGAGAGCGTTCCATTTGGCCCAAAGAGTGCGAGCTTGCCACGAGTACATGCTCTGATTCGAACGAACGAGGATTGGAACCCCATGAGAGCTTTCTATTACGCCCAAAGAGTACGAGCTTGCCACGAGTACATGCTCAGATTCGAACGAACGAGGATTGAAACCCCGTGAGAGCGTTCTATTACGCCCAAAGAGTGCGAGCTTGCCACGAGTACATGCTCAGATTCGAACGAACGAGGATTGAAACCCCGTGAGAGCGTTCTATTATTCCCAAAGAGTGCGAGCTTGCTACGAGTACATGCTCAGGTTCGAAAGAACGAGGATTGAAGCCCCATGAGGGCGTTCTATTACGCCCAAAGAGTGCGAGCTTGCCACGAGTACATGCTCAGATTTGAACGAACGAGGATTGATGCCCCGTGAGAGCGTTCTATACGCCCAAAGAGGGCGAGCTTGCCACGAGTACATGCTCAGATTCGAACGAACGAGGATTGAAACCCCGTGAGAGCGTTCTATTACGCCCAAAGAGTGCGAGCTTGCCACGAGTACATGCTCAGATTCGAACGAACGAACGAGGATTGAAACCCCGTGAGAGCGTTCTATTACGCCCAAAGAGTGCGAGCTTGCCACGAGTACATGCTCAGATTCGAACGAACGAGGATTGAAACCCCGTGAGAGCGTTCTATTACGCCCAAAGAGTGCGAGCTTGCCACGAGTACATGCTCAGATTCGAACGAACGGGGATTGAAACCCCGTGAGAGCGTTCTATTACGCCCAAAGAGTGCGAGCTTGCCACGAGTACATGCTCAGATTCGAACGAACGAGGATTGAAACCCCGTGAGAGCGTTCTATTACGCCCAAAGAGTGCGAGCTTGCCACGAGTACATGCTCAGATTCGAACGAACGAGGATTGAAACCCCGTGAGAGCGTTCGTTCTATTACGCCCAAAGAGTGCGAGCTTGCCACGAGTACATGCTCAGATTCGAACGAACGAGGATTGAAACCCCGTGAGAGCGTTCTATTACGCCCAAAGAGTGCGAGCTTGCCACGAGTACATGCTCAGATTCGAACGAACGAGGATTGAAACCCCGTGAGAGCGTTCTATTACGCCCAAAGAGTGCGAGCTTGCCACGAGTACATGCTCAGATTCGAACGAACGAGGAGTGAAACCCCGTGAGAGCGTTCTATTACGCCCAAAGAGTGCGAGCTTGCCACGAGTACATGCTCAGATTCGAACGAACGAGGATTGAAACCCCGTGAGAGCGTTCTATTACGCCCAAAGAGTGCGAGCTTGCCACGAGTACATGCTCAGATTCGAACGAACGAGGATTGAAACCCCGTGAGAGCGTTCTATTACGCCCAAAGAGTGCGAGCTTGCCACGAGTAGATGCTCAGATTCGAACGAACGAGGAGTGAAACCCCGTGAGAGCGTTCTATTACGCCCTAAGAGTGCGAGCTTGCCACGAGTACATGCTCAGATTCGAACGAACGAGGATTGAAACCCCGTGAGAGCGTTCTATTACGCCCAAAGAGTGCGAGCTTGCCACGAGTACATGCTCAGATTCGAACGAACGAGGATTGAAACCCCGTGAGAGCGTTCTATTACGCCCAAAGAGTGCGAGCTTGCCACGAGTACATGCTCAGATTCGAACGAACGAGGATTGAAACCCCGTGAGAGCGTTCTATTACGCCCAAAGAGTGCGAGCTTGCCACGAGTACATGCTCAGATTCGAACGAACGAGGATTGAAACCCCGTGAGAGCGTTCTATTACGCCCAAAGAGTGCGAGCTTGCCACGAGTACATGCTCAGATTCGAACGAACGAGGATTGAAACCCCGTGAGAGCGTTCTATTACGCCCAAAGAGTGCGAGCTTGCCACGAGTACATGCTCAGATTCGAACGAACGAGGATTGAAACCCCCCGTGAGAGCGTTCTATTACGCCCAAAGAGTGCGAGCTTGCCACGAGTACATGCTCAGATTCGAACGAACGAGCATTGAAACCCCGTGAGAGCGTTCTACTACACCCAAAGAGTGCGAGCTTGCCACGAGTACATGCTCAGATTCGAACGAACGAGGAGTGAAACCCCGTGAGAGCGTTCTATTACGCCCAAAGAGTGCGAGCTTGCCACGAGTACATGCTCAGATTCGAACGAACGAGGAGTGAAAAACCCCATGAGAGCGTTCTATTACGCCCAAAGAGTGCGAGCTTGCCACGAGTACATGCTCAGATTCGAACGAACGAGGATTGAAACCCCGTGAGAGCGTTCTATTACGCCAAAGAGTGCGAGCTTGCCACGAGTACATGCTCAGATTCGATTCGAACGAACGAGGATTGAAACCCCGTGAGAGCGTTCTATTACGCCCAAAGAGTGCGAGCTTGCCACGAGTACATGCTCAGATTCGAACGAAACGAGGATTGAAACCCCCCGTGAGAGCGTTCTATTACGCCCAAAGAGTGCGAGCTTGCCACGAGTACATGCTCAGATTCGAACGAACGAGGATTGAAACCCCGTGAGAGCGTTCTATTACGCCCAAAGAGTGCGAGCTTGCCACGAGTACATGCTCAGATTCGAACGAACGAGGATTGAAACCCCGTGAGAGCGTTCTATTACGCCCAAAGAGTGCGAGCTGCCACGAGTACATGCTCAGATTCGAACGAACGAGGATTGAAACCCCGTGAGAGCGTTCTATTACTCCCAAAAAGTGCGAGATTGCCACGAGTACATGCTCAGATTCGAACGAACGAGGATTGAAACCCCGTGAGAGCGTTCTATTACGCCCAAAGAGTGCGAGCTTGCCACGAGTACATGCTCAGATTCGAACGAACGAGGAGTGAAACCCCGTGAGAGCGTTCTATTACGCCCAAAGAGTGCGAGCTTGCCACGAGTACATGCTCAGATTCGAACGAACGAGGAGTGAAACCCCGTGAGAGCGTTCTATTACGCCCAAAGAGTGCGAGCTTGCCACGAGTACATGCTCAGATTCGAACGAACGAGGATTGAAACCCCGTGAGAGCGTTCTATTACGCCCAAAGAGTGCGAGCTTGCCACGAGTACATGCTCAGATTCGAACGAACGAGGATTGAAACCCCGTGAGAGCGTTCTATTACGCCCAAAGAGTGCGAGCTTGCCACGAGTACATGCTCAGATTCGAACGAACGAGGATTGAAACCCCGTGAGAGCGTTCTATTACGCCCAAAGAGTGCGAGCTTGCCACGAGTACATGCACAGATTCGAAAGAACGAGGATTGAAACCCCCTGAGAGCGTTCTATTAGGCCCAAAGAGTGCGAGCTTGCCACGAGTACATGCTCAGATTCGAACGAACGAGGATTGAAACCCCGTGAGAGCGTTCTATTACGCCCAAAGAGTGTGAGCTTGCCACGAGTACATGCTCAGATTCGAACGAACGAGAATTGAAACCCCATTGAGAGCGTTCTTCTATTACGCCCAAAGAGTGCGAGCTTGCCACGAGTACATGCTCAGATTCGAACGAAACGAGGATTGAAACCCCGTGAGAGCGTTCTATTACGCCCAAAGAGTGCGAGCTTGCCACGAGTACATGCTCAGATTCGAACGAACGAGGATTGAAACCCCGTGAGAGCGTTCTATTACGCCCAAAGAGTGCGAGCTTGCCACGAGTACATGCTCAGATTCGAACGAACGTGGATTGAAACCCCGTGAGAGCGTTCTATTACGCCCAAAGAGTGCGAGCTTGCCACGAGTACATGCTCAGATTCGAACGAACGAGGATTGAAACCCCGTGAGAGCGTTCTATTACGCCCAAAGAGTGCGAGATTGCCACGAGTACATGCTCAGATTCGAACGAACGAGGATTGAAACCCCCCGTGAGAGCGTTCTATTACGCCCAAAGAGTGCGAGCTTGCCACGAGTACATGCTCAGATTCGAACGAACGAGGATTGAAACCCCGTGAGAGCGTTCTATTACGCCCAAAGAGTGCGAGCTTGCCACGAGTACATGCTCAGATTCGAACGAACGAGGATTGAAACCCCGTGAGAGCGTTCTATTACGCCCAAAGAGTGCGAGCTTGCCACGAGTACATGCTCAGATTCGAACGAACGAGGAGTGAAACCCCGTGAGAGCGTTCTATTACGCCCAAAGAGTGCGAGCTTGCCACGAGTACATGCTCAGATTCGAACGAACGAGGATTGAAACCCCGTGAGAGCGTTCTATTACGCCCAAAGAGTGCGAGCTTGCCACGAGTACATGCTCAGATTCGAACGAACGAGGAGTGAAACCCCGTGAGAGCGTTCTATTACGCCCAAAGAGTGCGAGCTTGCCACGAGTACATGCTCAGATTCGAACGAACGAGCATTGAAACCCCGTGAGAGCGTTCTATTACACCCAAAGAGTGCGAGCTTGCCACGAGTACATGCTCAAATTCGAACGAAAGAGGATTGAAACCCCGTGAGAGCGTTCTATTACGCCAAAGAGTGCGAGCTTGCCACGAGTACATGCTCAGATTCGAACGAACGAGGAGATTGAAACCCCGTGAGAGCGTTCTATTACGCCCAAAGAGTGCGAGCTTGCCACGAGTACATGCTCAGATTCGAACGAACGAACGAGGATTGAAAACCCCGTGAGAGCGTTCTATTACGCCCAAAGAGTGCGAGCTTGCCACGAGTACATGCTCAGATTCGAACGAACGAGGATTGAAACCCCGTGAGAGCGTTCTATTACGCCCAAAGAGTGCGAGCTTGCCACGAGTACATGCTCAGATTCGAACGAACGAGGATTTGAAAACCCCGTGAGAGCGTTCTATTACGCCCAAAGAGTGCGAGCTTGCCACGAGTACATGCTCAGATTCGAACGAACGAGGATTGAAACCCCGTGAGAGCGTTCTATTACGCCCAAAGAGTGCGAGCTTGCCACGAGTACATGCTCAGATTCGAACGAACGAGGAGTGAAACCCCGTGAGAGCGTTCTATTACGCCCAAAGAGTGCGAGCTTGCCACGAGTACATGCTCAGATTCGAACGAACGAGGATTGAAACCCCGTGAGAGCGTTCTATTACGCCCAAAGAGTGCGAGCTTGCCACGAGTACATGCTCAGATTCGAACGAACGAGGATTGAAACCCCGTGAGAGCGTTCTATTACGCCCAAAGAGTGCGAGCTTGCCACGAGTACATGCTCAGATTCGAACGAAACGAGGATTGAAACCCCGTGAGAGCGTTCTATTACGCCCAAAGAGTGCGAGCTTGCCACGAGTACATGCTCAGATTCGAACGAACGAGGAGTGAAACCCCGTGAGAGCGTTCTATTACGCCCAAAGAGTGCGAGCTTGCCACGAGTACATGCTCAGATTCGAACGAACGAGGATTGAAACCCCGTGAGAGCGTTCTATTACGCCCAAAGAGTGCGAGATTGCCACGAGTACATGCTCAGATTCGAACGAACGAGGATTGAAACCCCGTGAGAGCGTCTATTACGCCCAAAGAGTGCGAGCTTGCCACGAGTACATGCTCAGATTCGAACGAACGAGGAGTGAAACCCCGTGAGAGCGTTCTATTACGCCCAAAGAGTGCGAGCTTGCCACGAGTACATGCTCAGATTCGAACGAACGAGGATTGAAAAACCCCGTGAGAGCGTTCTATTACGCCCAAAGAGTGCGAGCTTGCCACGAGTACATGCTCAGATTCGAACGAACGAGGAGTGAAACCCCGTGAGAGCGTTCTATTACGCCCAAAGAGTGCGAGCTTGCCACGAGTACATGCTCAGATTCGAACGAACGAGGATTGAAACCCCGTGAGAGCGTTCTATTACGCCCAAAGAGTGCGAGCTTGCCACGAGTACATGCTCAGATTCGAACGAACGAGGATTGAAACCCTGTGAGAGCGTTCTATTACGCCCTAAGAGTGCGAGCTTGCCACGAGTACATGCTCAGATTCGAACGAACGAGGAGTGAAACCCCGTGAGAGCGTTCTATTACGCCCAAAGAGTGCGAGCTTGCCACGAGTACATGCTCAGATTCGAACGAACGAGGATTGAAACCCCGTGAGAGCGTTCTATTACGCCCTAAGTGTGCGAGCTTGCCACGAGTACATGCTCTGATTTGAACGAACGAGGATTGAAACCCCGTGAGAGCGTTCTATTACGCCCAAAGAGTGCGAGCTTGCCACGAGTACATGCTCAGATTCGAACGAACGAGGAGTGAAACCCCGTGAGAGCGTTCTATTTATTACCCAAAGAGTGCGAGCTTGCCACGAGTACATGCTCAGATTCGAACGAACGAGGATTGAAACCCCGTGAGAGCGTTCTATTACGCCCAAAGAGTGCGAGCTTGCCACGAGTACATGCTCAGATTCGAACGAACGAGGATTGAAACCCCGTGAGAGCGTTCTATTACGCCCAAAGAGTGCGAGCTTGCCACGAGTACATGCTCAGATTCGAACGAACGAGGATTGAAACCCCGTGAGAGCGTTCTATTACGCCCAAAGAGTGCGAGCTTGCCACGAGTACATGCTCAGATTCGAACGAACGAGGAGAGAAACCCCGTGAGAGCGTTCTATTACGCCCAAAGAGTGCGAGCTTGCCACGAGTACATGCTCAGATTCGAACGAACGAGGAGTGAAACCCCATGAGAGCGTTCTATTACGCCCAAAGAGTGCGAGCTTGCCACGAGTACATGCTCAGATTCGAACGAACGAGGATTGAAACCCCGTGAGAGCGTTCTATTACGCCCAAAGAGTGCGAGCTTGCCACGAGTACATGCTCAGATTCGAACGAACGAGGATTGAAACCCCGTGAGAGCGTTCTATTACGCCCAAAGAGTGCGAGCTTGCCTCGAGTACATGCTCAGATTCGAACGAACGAGGAGTGAAACCCCCCGTGAGAGCGTTCTATTACGCCCAAAGAGTGCGAGCTTGCCACGAGTACATGCTCAGATTCGAACGAACGAGGATTGAAACCCCGTGAGAGAGCGTTCTATTACGCCCAAAGAGTGCGAGCTTGCCACGAGTACATGCTCAGATTCGAACGAACGAGGATTGAAACCCCGTGAGAGCGTTCTATTACGCCCAAAGACTGCGAGATTGCCACGAGTACATGCTCAGATTCGAACGAACGAGGATTGAAACCCCGTGAGAGCGTTCTATTACGCCGTAAGAGTGCGAGCTTGCCACGAGTACATGCTCAGATTCGAACGAACGAGGATTGAAACCCCGTGAGAGCGTTCTATTACGCCCAAAGAGTGCGAGCTTGCCACGAGTACATGCTCAGATTCGAACGAACGAGGAGTGAAACCCCGTGAGAGCGTTCTATTACGCCCAAAGAGTGCGAGCTTGCCACGAGTACATGCTCAGATTCGAACGAACGAGGATTGAAACCCCGTGAGAGCGTTCTATTACGCCCAAAGAGTGCGAGCTTGCCACGAGTACATGCTCAGATTCGAACGAACGAGCATTGAAACCCCGTGAGAGCGTTCTATTACACCCAAAGATTGCGAGCTATTACGCCCAAAGAGTGCGAGCTTGCCACGAGTACATGCTCAGATTCGAACGAACGAGGAGTGAAACCCCGTGAGAGCGTTCTATTACGCCCAAAGAGTGCGAGCTTGCCACGAGTACATGCTCAGATTCGAACGAACGAGCATTGAAACCCCGTGAGAGCGTTCTATTACGCCCAAAGAGTGCGAGCTTGCCACAAATACATGCTCAGATTCGAACGAACGAGGATTGAAACCCCGTGAGAGCGTTCTATTACGCCCAAAGAGTGCGAGCTTGCCACGAGTACATGCTCAGATTCGAACGAACGAGGATTGAAACCCCGTGAGAGCGTTCTATTACGCCCAAAGAGTGCGAGCTTGCCACGAGTACATGCTCAGATTCGAACGAACGAGGAGTGAAACCCCGTGAGAGCGTTCTATTACGCCCAAAGAGTGCGAGCTTGCCACGAGTACATGCTCAGATTCGAACGAACGAGGATTGAAACCCCGTGAGAGCGTTCTATTACGCCCAAAGAGTGCGAGCTTGCCACGAGTACATGCTCAGATTCGAACGAACGAGGATTGAAACCCCTTGAGAGCGTTCTATTACGCCCAAAGAGTGCGAGCTTGCCACGAGTACATGCTCAGATTCGAACGAACGAGGAGTGAAACCCCGTGAGAGCGTTCTATTACGCCCAAAGAGTGCGAGCTTGCCACGAGTACATGCTCAGATTCGAACGAACGAGAAGTGAAACCCCGTGAGAGCGTTCTATTACGCCCAAAGAGTGCGAGCTTGCCACGAGTACATGCTCAGATTCGAACGAACGAGGAGTGAAACCCCGTGAGAGCGTTCTATTACGCCCAAAGAGTGCGAGCTTGCCACGAGTACATGCTCAGATTCGAACGAACGAGGATTGAAACCCCGTGAGAGCGTTCTATTACGCCCAAAGAGTGCGAGCTTGCCACGAGTACATGCTCAGATTCGAACGAACGAGGATTGAAACCCCGTGAGAGCGTTCTATTACGCCCAAAGAGTGCGAGCTTGCCACGAGTACATGCTCAGATTCGAACGAACGAGGATTGAAACCCCGTGAGAGCGTTCTATTACGCCCAAAGAGTGCGAGCTTGCCACGAGTACATGCTCAGATTCGAACGAACGAGGATTGAAACCCCGTGAGTGAGAGCGTTCTATTACGCCCAAAGAGTGCGAGCTTGCCACGATACATGCTCAGATTCGAACGAACGAGGATTGAAACCCCGTGAGAGCGTTCTATTACGCCCAAAGAGTGCGAGCTTGCCACGAGTACATGCTCAGATTCGAACGAACGAGGATTGAAACCCCGTGAGAGCGTTCTATTACGCCCAAAGAGTGCGAGCTTGCCACGAGTACATGCTCAGATTCGAACGAACGAGGATTGAAACCCTGTGAGAGCGTTCTATTACGCCCAAAGAGTGCGAGCTTGCCACGAGTACATGCTCAGATTCGAACGAACGAGGAGTGAAACCCCGTGAGAGCGTTCTATTACGCCCTAAGAGTGCGAGCTTGCCACGAGTACATGCTCAGATTCGAACGAACGAGGATTGAAACCCCGTGAGAGCGTTCTATTACGCCCAAAGAGTGCGAGCTTGCCACGAGTACATGCTCAGATTCGAACGAACGAGGATTGAAACCCCCCGTGAGAGCGTTCTATTACGCCCAAAGAGTGCGAGCTTGCCACGAGTACATGCTCAGATTCGAACGAACGAGCATTGAAACCCCGTGAGAGCGTTCTATTACGCCCAAAGAGTGCGAGCTTGCCACGAGTACATGCTCAGATTCGAACGAACGAGGAGTGAAACCCCGTGAGAGCGTTCTATTACGCCCAAAGAGTGCGAGCTTGCCACGAGTACATGCTCAGATTCGAACGAACGAGGATTGAAACCCCGTGAGAGCGTTCTATTACGCCCAAAGAGTGCGAGCTTGCCACGAGTACATGCTCAGATTCGAACGAACGAGGATTGAAACCCCGTGAGAGCGTTCTATTACGCCAAAGAGTGCGAGCTTGCCACGAGTACATGCTCAGATTCGAACGAACGAGGAGTGAAACCCCGTGAGAGCGTTCTATTACGCCCAAAGAGTGCGAGCTTGCCACGAGTACATGCTCAGATTCGAACGAACGAGGATTGAAACCCCATGAGAGCGTTCTATTACGCCCAAAGAGTGCGAGCTTGCCACGAGTACATGCTCAGATTCGAACGAACGAGGATTGAAAACCCCTGAGAGAGTTCTATTACGCCCAAAGAGTGCGAGCTTGCCACGAGTACATGCTCAGATTCGAACGAACGAGGATTGAAACCCCGTGAGAGCGTTCTATTACGCCCAAAGAGTGCGAGCTTGCCACGAGTACATGCTCAGATTCGAACGAACGAGGATTGAAACCCCGTGAGAGCGTTCTATTACGCCCAAAGAGTGCGAGCTTGCCACGAGTACATGCTCAGATTCGAACGAACGAGGAGATTGAAACCCCGTGAGAGCGTTCTATTTACGCCCAAAGAGTGCGAGCTTGCCACGAGTACATGCTCAGATTCGAACGAAACGAGGATTGAAACCCCGTGAGAGCGTTCTATTACGCCCAAAGAGTGCGAGCTTGCCACGAGTACATGCTCAGATTCGAACGAACGAGGATTGAAACCCCGTGAGAGCGTTCTATTACGCCCAAAGAGTGCGAGCTTGCCACGAGTACATGCTCAGATTCGAACGAACGAGGATTGAAACCCCGTGAGAGCGTTCTATTACGCCCAAAGAGTGCGAGCTTGCCACGAGTACATGCTCAGATTCGAACGAACGAGGATTGAAACCCCGTGAGAGCGTTCTATTACGCCCAAAGAGTGCGAGCTTGCCACGAGTACATGCTCAGATTCGAACGAACGAGGAGTGAAACCCCGTGAGAGCGTTCTATTACGCCCAAAGAGTGCGAGCTTGCCACGAGTACATGCTCAGATTCGAACGAACGAGGATTGAAACCCCGTGAGAGCGTTCTATTACGCCCAAAGAGTGCGAGCTTGCCACGAGTACATGCTCAGATTCGAACGAACGAGGATTGAAACCCCGTGAGAGCGTTCTATTACGCCCAAAGAGTGCGAGCTTGCCACGAGTACATGCTCAGATTCGAACGAACGAGGATTGAAACCCCGTGAGAGCGTTCTATTACGCCCAAAGAGTGCGAGCTTGCCACGAGTACATGCTCAGATTCGAACGAACGAGGATTGAAACCCCCGTGAGAGCGTTCTATTACGCCCAAAGAGTGCGAGCTTGCCACGAGTACATGCTCAGATTCGAACGAACGAGGAGTGAAACCCCGTGAGAGCGTTCTATTACGCCCAAAGAGTGCGAGCTTGCCACGAGTACATGCTCAGATTCGAACGAACGAGCATTGAAACCCTGTGAGAGCGTTCTATTACGCCCAAAGAGTGCGAGCTTGCCACGAGTACATGCTCAGATTCGGACGAACGAGGATTGAAACCCCATGAGAGCGTTCTATTACGCCCAAAGAGTGCGAGCTTAGCGTTCTATTATGCCTAAGAGTGCGAGCTTGTCACGAGTACATGCTCAGATTTGAACGAACGAGGATTGAAACCCCGTGAGAGCGTTCTATTACGCCAAAGAGTGCGAGCTTGCCACGAGTACATGCTCAGATTCGAACGAACGAGGATTGAAACCCCGTGAGAGCGTTCCATTTGGCCCAAAGAGTGCGAGCTTGCCACGAGTACATTCTCAGATTCGAGCGAACAAGGATTGAAACCCCATAAGAGCATTCTATTACGCCCAAAGATTGCGAGCCTGCCACGAGTACATGCTCAGTTTCGAACGAACGAGGATTGAAACCCCGTGAGAGCGTTCTATTACGCCAAAGAGTGCGAGCTTGCCACGAGTACATGCTCAGATTCGAACGAACGAGGATTGAAACCCCGTGAGAGCGTTCTATTACGCCCTAAGAGTGCGAGCTTGCCACGAGTACATGCTCAGATTCGAACGAACGAGGAGTGAAACCCCGTGAGAGCGTTCTATTACGCCCAAAGAGTGCGAGCTTGCCACGAGTACATGCTCAGATTCGAACGAACGAGGATTGAAACCCCGTGAGAGCGTTCTATTACGCCCAAAGAGTGCGAGCTTGCCACGAGTACATGCTCAGATTCGAACGAACGAGGATTGAAACCCCGTGAGAGCGTTCTATTACGCCCAAAGAGTGCGAGCTTGCCACGAGTACATGCTCAGATTCGAACGAACGAGGATTGAAACCCCGTGAGAGCGTTCTATTACGCCCAAAGAGTGCGAGCTTGCCACGAGTACATGCTCAGATTCGAACGAACGAGGATTGAAACCCCGTGAGAGCGTTCTATTACGCCCAAAGAGTGCGAGCTTGCCACGAGTACATGCTCAGATTCGAACGAACGAGGAGTGAAACCCCGTGAGAGCGTTCTATTACGCCCAAAGAGTGCGAGCTTGCCACGAGTACATGCTCAGATTCGAACGAACGAGGATTGAAACCCCGTGAGAGCGTTCTATTACGCCCAAAGAGTGCGAGCTTGCCACGAGTACATGCTCAGATTCGAACGAACGAGGAGTGAAACCCCGTGAGAGCGTTCTATTACGCCCAAAGAGTGCGAGCTTGCCACGAGTACATGCTCAGATTCGAACGAACGAGGATTGAAACCCCGTGAGAGCGTTCTATTACGCCCAAAGAGTGCGAGCTTGCCACGAGTACATGCTCAGATTCGAACGAACGAGGATTGAAACCCCGTGAGAGCGTTCTATTACGCCCAAAGAGTACGAGCTTGCCACGAGTACATGCTCAGATTCGAACGAACGAGGATTGAAACCCCGTGGGAGCGTTCTATTACGCCCAAAGAGTGTGAGCTTGCCATGAGTAAATGCTCAGATTCGAATGAACGAGGATTGAAACCCCGTGAGAGCGTTCTATTACGCCCAAAGAGTGCGAGCTTGCCACGAGTACATGCTCAGATTCGAACGAACGAGGATTGAAACCCCGTGAGAGCGTTCTATTACGCCCAAAGAGTGCGAGCTTGCCATGAGTAATTGCTCAGATTCGAACGAACGAGGATTGAAACCCCATGAGAACGTTCTATTTATCCTAAGAGTGCGAGCTTTGCCACGAGTACATGCTCAGATTCGAACGAACGAGGATTGAAACCCCGTGAGAGCGTTCTATTACGCCCAAAGAGTGCGAGCTTGCCACGAGTACATGCTCAGATTCGAACGAACGAGGATTGAAACCCCATGAGAGCGTTCTATTACGCCCAAAGAGTGCGAGCTTGCCACGAGTACATGCTCAGATTCGAACGAACGAGGATTGAAACCCCGTGAGAGCGTTCTATTACGCCCAAAGAGTGCGAGCTTGCCACGAGTACATGCTCAGATTCGAACGAACGAGGATTGAAACCCCGTGAGAGCGTTCTATTACGCCCAAAGAGTGCTAGCTTGCCACGAGTACATGCTCAGATTCGAACGAACGAGGATTGAAACCCCCGTGAGAGCGAGCGTTCTATTACGCCCAAAGAGTGCGAGCTTGCCACGAGTACATGCTCAGATTCGAACGAACGAGGATTGAAACCCCGTGAGAGCGTTCTATTACGCCCAAAGAGTGCGAGCTTGCCACGAGTACATGCTCAGATTCGAACGAACGAGGATTGAAACCCCGTGAGAGCGTTCTATTACGCCCAAAGAGTGCGAGCTTGCCACGAGTACATGCTCAGATTCGAACGAACGAGGATTGAAACCCCGTGAGAGCGTTCTATTACGCCCAAAGAGTGCGAGCTTGCCACGAGTACATGCTCAGATTCGAACGAACGAGGATTGAAACCCCGTGAGAGCGTTCTATTACGCCCAAAGAGTGCGAGCTTGCCACGAGTACATGCTCAGATTCGAACGAACGAGGATTGAAACCCCGTGAGAGCGTTCTATTACGCCCAAAGAGTGCGAGCTTGCCACGAGTACATGCTCAGATTCGAACGAACGAGGATTGAAACCCCGTGAGAGCGTTCTATTACGCCCAAAGAGTGCGAGCTTGCCACGAGTACATGCTCAGATTCGAACGAACGAGGATTGAAACCCCGTGAGAGCGTTCTATTACGCCCAAAGAGTGCGAGCTTGCCACGAGTACATGCTCAGATTCGAACGAACGAGGATTGAAACCCCGTGAGAGCGTTCTATTACGCCCAAAGAGTGCGAGCTTGCCACGAGTACGAGTACATGCTCAGATTCGAACGAACGAGGAGTGAAACCCCGTGAGAGCGTTCTATTACGCCCAAAGAGTGCGAGCTTGCCACGAGTACATGCTCAGATTCGAACGAACGAGCATTGAAACCCCGTGAGAGCGTTCTATTACGCCCAAAGAGTGCGAGCTTGCCACGAGTACATGCTCAGATTCGAACGAACGAGGATTGAAACCCCGTGAGAGCGTTCTATTACGCCCAAAGAGTGCGAGCTTGCCACGAGTACATGCTCAGATTCGAACGAACGAACGAGGACCCGTGAGAGCGTTCTATTACGCCCAAAGAGTGCGAGCTTGCCACGAGTACATGCTCAGATTCGAACGAACGAGGATTGAAACCCCGTGAGAGCGTTCTATTACGCCCAAAGAGTGCGAGCTTGCCACGAGTACATGCTCAGATTCGAACGAACGAGGATTGAAACCCCGTGAGAGCGTTCTATTACGCCAAAGAGTGCGAGCTTGCCACGAGTACATGCTCAGATTCGAACGAACGAGGAGTGAAACCCCGTGAGAGCGTTCTATTACGCCCAAAGAGTGCGAGCTTGCCACGAGTACATGCTCAGATTCGAACGAACGAGCATTGAAACCCCGTGAGAGCGTTCTATTACGCCCAAAGAGTGCGAGCTTGCCATGAGTACATGCTCAGATTCGAACGAACGAGGATTGAAACCCCGCGAGAGCGTTCTATTACCCCCAAAGAGTGCGAGCTTGCCACGAGTACATGCTCAGATTCGAACGAACGAGGATTGAAACCCGTGAGAGCGTTCTATTATGCCCTAAGAGTGCGAGCTTGCCACGAGTACATGCTCAGATTCGAACGAACGAGGATTGAAACCCCGTGAGAGCGTTCTATTACGCCCAAAGAGTGCGAGCTTGCCACGAGTACATGCTCAGATTCGAACGAACGAGGAGTGAAACCCCGTGAGAGCGTTCTATTACGCCCAAAGAGTGCGAGCTTGCCACGAGTACATGCTCAGATTCGAACGAACGAGGTTTGAAACCCCGTGAGAGCGTTCTATTACGCCCAAAGAGTGCGAGCTTGCCACGAGTACATGCTCAGATTCGAACGAACGAGGATTGAAACCCCGTGAGAGCGTTCTATTACGCCAAAGAGTGCGAGCTTGCCACGAGTAATTGCTCAGATTCGAACGAACGAGGATTGAAACCCCGTGAGAGCGTTCTATTACGCCCAAAGAGTGCGAGCTTGCCACGAGTACATGCTCAGATTCGAACGAACGAGGATTGAAACCCCGTGAGAGCGTTCTATTACGCCCAAAGAGTGCGAGCTTGCCACGAGTACATGCTCAGATTCGAACGAACGAGGATTGAAACCCCGTGAGAGCGTTCTATTACGCCCCAAAGAGTGCGAGCTTGCCACGAGTACATGCTCAGATTCGAACGAACGAGGATTGAAACCCTGTGAGAGCGTTCTATTACGCCCAAAGAGTGCGAGCTTGCCACGAGTACATGCTCAGATTCGAACGAACGAGGAGTGAAACCCCGTGAGAGCGTTCTATTACGCCCAAAGAGTGCGAGCTTGCCACGAGTACATGCTCAGATTCGAACGAACGAGGAGTGAAACCCCGTGAGAGCGTTCTATTACGCCCAAAGAGTGCGAGCTTGCCACGAGTACATGCTCAGATTCGAACGAACGAGGTTTGAAACCCCGTGAGAGCGTTCTATTACGCCCTAAGAGTGCGAGCTTGCCACGAGTACATGCTCAGATTCGAACGAACGAGGATTGAAACCGTGTGAGAGCGTTCTATTACGCCCAAAGAGTGCGAGCTTGCCACGAGTACATGCTCAGATTCGAACGAACGAGGATTGAAACCCCGTGAGAGCGTTCTATTACGCCCAAAGAGTGCGAGCTTGCCACGAGTACATGCTCAGATTCGAACGAACGAGGATTGAAACCCCGTGAGAGCGTTCTATTACGCCCAAAGAGTGCGAGCTTGCCACGAGTACATGCTCAGATTCGAACGAACGAGGAGTGAAACCCCGTGAGAGCGTTCTATTACGCCCAAAGAGTGCGAGCTTGCCACGAGTACATGCTCAGATTCGAACGAACGAGGATTGAAACCCCGTGAGAGCGTTCTATTACGCCCAAAGAGTGCGAGCTTGCCACGAGTACATGCTCAGATTCGAACGAACGAGGATTGAAACCCCGTGAGAGCGTTCTATTACGCCCAAAGAGTGCGAGCTTGCCACGAGTACATGCTCAGATTCGAACGAACGAGGATTGAAACCCCGTGAGAGCGTTCTATTACGCCAAAAAGTGCGAGCTTGCCACGAGTACATGCTCAGATTCGAACGAACGAGGATTGAAACCACGTGAGAGCGTTCTATTATGCCAAAGAGTGCGAGCTTGCCACGAGTACATGCTCAGATTCGAACGAACGAGGAGTGAAACCCCGTGAGAGCGTTCTATTACGCCCAAAGAGTGCGAGCTTGCCACGAGTACATGCTCAGATTCGAACGAACGAGGATTGAAACCCCGTGAGAGCGTTCTATTACGCCCAAAGAGTGCGAGCTTGCCACGAGTACATGCTCAGATTCGAACGAACGAGGATTGAAACCCCGTGAGAGCGTTCTATTACGCCCAAAGAGTGCGAGCTTGCCACGAGTACATGCTCAGATTCGAACGAACGAGGAGTGAAACCCCGTGAGAGCGTTCTATTACGCCCAAAGAGTGCGAGCTTGCCACGAGTACATGCTCAGATTCGAACGAACGAGGATTGAAACCCCGTGAGAGCGTTCTATTACGCCCAAAGAGTGCGAGCTTGCCACGAGTACATGCTCAGATTCGAACGAACGAGGAGTGAAACCCCGTGAGAGCGTTCTATTACGCCCAAAGAGTGCGAGCTTGCCACGAGTACATGCTCAGATTCGAACGAACGAGGATTGAAACCCCGTGAGAGCGTTCTATTACGCCCAAAGAGTGCGAGCTTGCCACGAGTACATGCTCAGATTCGAACGAACGAGGATTGAAACCCCGTGAGAGCGTTCTATTACGCCCAAAGAGTGCGAGCTTGCCACGAGTACATGCTCAGATTCGAACGAAACGAGGATTGAAACCCCGTGAGAGCGTTCTATTACGCCCAAAAAGTGCGAGCTTGCCACGAGTACATGCTCAGATTCGAACGAACGAGGATTGAAACCCCGTGAGAGCGTTCTATTACGCCCAAAGAGTGCGAGCTTGCCACGAGTACATGCTCAGATTCGAACGAACGAGGAGTGAAACCCCGTGAGAGCGTTCTATTACGCCCAAAGAGTGCGAGCTTGCCACGAGTACATGCTCAGATTCGAACGAACGAGGATTGAAACCCCGTGAGAGCGTTCTATTACGCCCAAAGAGTGCGAGCTTGCCACGAGTACATGCTCAGATTCGAACGAACGAGGAGTGAAACCCCGTGAGAGCGTTCTATTACGCCCAAAGAGTGCGAGCTTGCCACGAGTACATGCTCAGATTCGAACGAACGAGGATTGAAACCCCGTGAGAGCGTTCTATTACGCCCAAAGAGTGCGAGCTTGCCACGAGTACATTCTCAGATTCGAACGAACGAGGATTGAAACCCCGTGAGAGCGTTCTATTACGCCCAAAGAGTGCGAGCTTGCCACGAGTACATGCTGAGATTCGAACGAACGAGGGAGTGAAACCCCGTGAGAGCGTTCTATTACGCCCAAAGAGTGCGAGCTTGCCACGAGTACATGCTCAGATTCGAACGAACGAGGATTGAAACCCCGTGAGAGCGTTCTATTACGCCCAAAGAGTGCTAGCTTGCCACGAGTACATGCTCAGATTCGAAAGAACGAGGATTGAAACCCCCTGAGAGCGTTCTATTAGGCCCAAAGAGTGCGAGCTTGCCACGAGTACATGCTCAGATTCGAACGAACGAGGATTGAAACCCCGTGAGAGCGTTCTATTACGCCCAAAGAGTGTGAGCTTGCCACGAGTACATGCTCAGATTCGAACGAACGAGGATTGAAACCCCGTGAGAGCGTTCTATTACGCCCAAAGAGTGCGAGCTTGCCACGAGTACATGCTCAGATTCGAACGAACGAGGATTGAAACCCCGTGAGAGCGTTCTATTACGCCCAAAGAGTGCGAGCTTGCCACGAGTACATGCTCAGATTCGAACGAACGAGGATTGAAACCCCGTGAGAGCGTTCTATTACGCCCAAAGAGTGCGAGCTTGCCACGAGTACATGCTCAGATTCGAACGAACGAGGATTGAAACCCCGTGAGAGCGTTCTATTACGCCCAAAGAGTGCGAGCTTGCCACGAGTACATGCTCAGATTCGAACGAACGAGGATTGAAACCCCGTGAGAGCGTTCTATTACGCCCAAAGAGTGCGAGCTTGCCACGAGTACATGCTCAGATTCGAACGAACGAGGATTGAAACCCCGTGAGAGCGTTCTATTACGCCCAAAGAGTGCGAGCTTGCCACGAGTACATGCTCAGATTCGAACGAACGAGGAGTGAAACCCCGTGAGAGCGTTCTATTACGCCCAAAGAGTGCGAGCTTGCCACGAGTACATGCTCAGATTCGAACGAACGAGGAGTGAAACCCCGTGAGAGCGTTCTATTACGCCCAAAGAGTGCGAGCTTGCCATGAGTACATGCTCAGATTCGAACGAAAGAGGATTGAAACCCCGTGAGAGCGTTCTATTACGCCAAAGAGTGCGAGCTTGCCACGAGTACATGCTCAGATTCGAACGAACGAGGAGTGAAACCCCGTGAGAGCGTTCTATTACGCCCTAAGAGTGCGAGCTTGCCACGAGTACATGCTCAGATTCGAACGAACGAGGATTGAAACCCCGTGAGAGCGTTCTATTACGCCCAAAGAGTGCGAGCTTGCCACGAGTACATGCTCAGATTCGAACGAACGAGGGTTGAAACCCTCGTGAGAGCGTTCTATTACGCCGTAAGAGTGCGAGCTTGCCACGAGTACATGCTCAGATTCGAACGAACGAGGAGTGAAACCCCGTGAGAGCGTTCTATTACGCCCAAAGAGTGCGAGCTTGCCACGAGTACATGCTCAGATTCGAACGAACGAGGATTGAAACCCCGTGAGAGCGTTCTATTACGCCCAAAGAGTGCGAGCTTGCCACGAGTACATGCTCAGATTCGAACGAACGAGGATTGAAACCCCGTGAGAGCGTTCTATTACGCCAAAGAGTGCGAGCTTGCCACGAGTACATGCTCAGATTCGAACGAACGAGGATTGAAACCCCGTGAGAGCGTTCTCTATTACGCCCAAAGAGTGCGAGCTTGCCACGAGTACATGCTCAGATTCGAACGAACGAGGATTGAAACCCCGTGAGAGCGTTCTATTACGCCCAAAGAGTGCGAGCTTGCCACGAGTACATGCTCAGATTCGAACGAACGAGGATTGAAACCCCGTGAGAGCGTTCTATTACTCCCAAAGAGTGCGAGCTTGCCACGAGTACATGCTCAGATTCGAACGAACGAGGATTGAAACCCCGTGAGAGCGTTCTATTACGCCCAAAGAGTGCGAGCTTGCCACGAGTACATGCTCAGATTCGAACGAACGAGGAGTGAAACCCCGTGAGAGCGTTCTATTACGCCCAAAGAGTGCGAGCTTGCCACGAGTACATGCTCAGATTCGAACGAACGAGGAGTGAAACCCCGTGAGAGCGTTCTATTACGCCCAAAGAGTGCGAGCTTGCCACGAGTACATGCTCAGATTCGAACGAACGAGGATTGAAACCCCGTGAGAGCGTTCTATTACGCCCAAAGAGTGCGAGCTTGCCACGAGTACATGCTCAGATTCGAACGAACGAGGAGTGAAACCCCGTGAGAGCGTTCTATTACGCCCAAAGAGTGCGAGCTTGCCACGAGTACATGCTCAGATTCGAACGAACGAGGAGTGAAACCCCGTGAGAGCGTTCTATTACGCCCAAAGAGTGCGAGCTTGCCACGAGTACATGCTCAGATTCGAACGAACGAGGATTGAAACCCCGTGAGAGCGTTCTATTACGCCCAAAGAGTGCGAGCTTGCCACGAGTACATGCTCAGATTCGAACGAACGAGGATTGAAACCCCGTGAGAGCGTTCTATTACCCAAAGAGTGCGAGCTTGCCACGAGTACATGCTCAGATTCGAACGAACGAGGATTGAAACCCCGTGAGAGCGTTCTATTACGCCCAAAGAGTGCGAGCTTGCCACGAGTACATGCTCAGATTCGAACGAACGAGGATTGAAACCCCATGAGAGCGTTCTATTACGCCCAAAGAGTGCGAGCTTGCCACGAGTACATGCTCAGATTCGAACGAACGAGGATTGAAACCCCGTGAGAGCGTTCTATTACGCCCAAAGAGTGCGAGCTTGCCACGAGTACATGCTCAGATTCGAACGAACGAGGATTGAAACCCCGTGAGAGCGTTCTATTACGCCCAAAGAGTGCGAGCTTGCCACGAGTACATGCTCAGATTCGAACGAACGAGGATTGAAACCCCATGAGAGCGTTCTATTACGCCCAAAGAGTGCGAGCTTGCCACGAGTACATGCTCAGATTCGAACGAACGAGGATTGAAACCCCATGAGAGCGTTCTATTACGCCCAAAGAGTGCGAGCTTGCCACGAGTACATGCTCAGATTCGAACGAACGAGGATTGAAACCCCGTGAGAGCGTTCTATTACGCCCAAAGAGTGCGAGCTTGCCACGAGTACATGCTCAGATTCGAACGAACGAGGATTGAAACCCCGTGAGAGCGTTCTATTACGCCCAAAGAGTGCGAGCTTGCCACGAGTACATGCTCAGATTCGAACGAACGAGGATTGAAACCCCGTGAGAGCGTTCTATTACGCCCAAAGAGTGCGAGCTTGCCACGAGTACATGCTCAGATTCGAACGAACGAGGAGTGAAACCCCGTGAGAGCGTTCTATTACGCCCAAAGAGTGCGAGCTTGCCACGAGTACATGCTCAGATTCGAACGAACGAGGATTGAAACCCCGTGAGAGCGTTCTATTACGCCAAAGAGTGCGAGCTTGCCACGAGTACATGCTCAGATTCGAACGAACGAGGATTGAAACCCCGTGAGAGCGTTCTATTACGCCCAAAGAGTGCGAGCTTGCCACGAGTACATGCTCAGATTCGAACGAACGAGGATTGAAACCCCATGAGAGCGTTCTATTACGCCCAAAGAGTGCGAGCTTGCCACGAGTACATGCTCAGATTCGAACGAACGAGGATTAAAACCCCGTGAGAGCGTTCTATTACGCCCAAAGAGTGCGAGCTTGCCACGAGTACATGCTCAGATTCGAACGAACGAGGATTGAAACCCCATGAGAGCGTTCTATTACGCCCAAAGAGTGCGAGCTTGCCACGAGTACATGCTCAGATTCGAACGAACGAGGATTGAAACCCCGTGAGAGCGTTCTATTACGCCCAAAGAGTGCGAGCTTGCCACGAGTACATGCTCAGATTCGAACGAACGAGGATTGAAACCCCCGTGAGAGCGTTCTATTACGCCCAAAGAGTGCGAGCTTGCCACGAGTACATGCTCAGATTCGAACGAACGAGGATTGAAAACCCCGTGAGAGAGCGTTCTATTACGCCCAAAGAGTGCGAGCTTGCCACGAGTACATGCTCAGATTCGAACGAACGAGGATTGAAACCCCGTGAGAGCGTTCTATTACGCCCAAAGAGTGCGAGCTTGCCACGAGTACATGCTCAGATTCGAACGAACGAGGATTGAAACCCCGTGAGAGCGTTCTATTACGCCCAAAGAGTGCGAGCTTGCCACGAGTACATGCTCAGATTCGAACGAACGAGGATTGAAACCCCGTGAGAGCGTTCTATTACGCCCAAAGAGTGCGAGCTTGCCACGAGTACATGCTCAGATTCGAACGAACGAGGATTGAAACCCCGTGAGAGCGTTCTATTAACGCCCAAAGAGTGCGAGCTTGCCACGAGTACATGCTCAGATTCGAACGAACGAGGAATTGTGAAACCCCGTGAGAGCGTTCTATTACGCCCAAAGAGTGCGAGCTTGCCACGAGTACATGCTCAGATTCGAACGAACGAGGAGTTTGAAACCCCATGAGAGCGTTCTATTACGCCCAAAGAGTGCGGGCTTGCCACGAGTACATGCTCAGATTCGAACGAACGAGGATTGAAACCCCATGAGAGAGCGTTCTATTACGCCCAAAGAGTGCGAGCTTGCCACGAGTACATGCTCAGATTCGAACGAACGAGGATTGAAACCCCGTGAGAGCGTTCTATTACGCCCAAAGAGTGCGAGCTTGCCACGAGTACATGCTCAGATCTCGAACGAACGAGGATTGAAACCCCGTGAGAGCGTTCTATTACGCCAAAGAGTGCGAGCTTGCCACGAGTACATGCTCAGATTCGAACGAACGAGGATTGAAACCCCATGAGAGAGCATTCTATTACGCCCAAAGAGTGCGAGCTTGCCACGAGTACATGCTCAGATTCGAACGAACGAGCGAGGATTGAAACCCCATGAGAGCGTTCTATTACGCCCAAAGAGTGCGAGCTTGCCACGAGTACATGCTCAGATTCGAACGAACGAGGATTGAAACCCCGTGAGAGCGTTCTATTACGCCAAAGAGTGCGAGCTTGCCACGAGTACATGCTCAGATTCGAACGAACGAGGATTGAAACCCCGTGAGAGCGTTCTATTACGCCCAAAGAGTGCGAGCTTGCCACGAGTACATGCTCAGATTCGAACGAACGAGGATTGAAACCCCGTGAGAGCGTTCTATTACGCCTAAGAGTGCGAGCTTGCCATGAGTACATGCTCAGATTCGATCGAACGAGGATTGAAACCCGGTGAGAATGTTCTATTACGCCAAAGAGTGCGAGCTTGCCACGAGTACATGCTCAGATTCGAACGAACGAGCATTGAAACCCGTGAGAGCGTTCTATTACGCCCAAAGAGTGCGAGCTTGCCACGTTGTACATGCTCAGATTCGAACGAACGAGGATTGAAACCCCTGAGAGCGTTCTATTACGCCCAAAGAGTGCGAGCTTGCCACGAGTACATGCTCAGATTCGAACGAACGAGGAGTGAAACCCCATGAGAGCGTTCTAAAACGCCAAAGAGTGCGAGCTTGCCAAGAGTAACATGCTCAGATTCGAACGAAACGAGGATTGAAAACCCCATGAGAGCGTTTCTATTACGCCCAAAGAGTGCGAGCTTGCCACGAGTACATGCTCAGATTCGAACGAACGAGGAGTGAAGAAACCCCGTGAGAGCGTTCTATTACGCCCAAAGAGTGCGAGCTTGCCACGAGTACATGCTCAGATTCGAACGAACGAGGATTGAAACCCCGTGAGAGCGTTCTAATTACGCCCAAAGAGTGCGAGATTGCCAAGTAGTACATGCTCAGATTTTCGAACGAACGAGGAGTGAAAACCCCGTGAGAGCGTTCTATTACGCCCAATTGTGTGCGAGCAAAGGATCCCACGAGTTACATGCTCAATTCGAACGAACGATGAGGAAAACCCACAGGCTGATAAGCGTTGTATTACGCCAAAGAGTGCGTGCTCTTGCCACGAGTACATGGAAACCATATATCGAACAAACGAGAGTGAAATACCATGGAGAGTCTATTACGCCAAAAGAGTGCGAGCTTGCCACGAGTACAATGCACATTTCGAACGGAGTTGAGGATTGAAAAAACCCCATGGAAAGCGTTCTATTACGCCCAAGAGCTAGTGCGACTTGCCACGTGTAGAAGTGCTCAGATTCGAACGAACGAGGAGTGAAACCCCATGAGAGCGTTCTATTAGCCCAAAGATGCTGTGCGATAAACCACTAGTAACATGCTCCATTTTCGAGTGAACTGTTTTGAGGATTGAAACCCCATACAGAGCGTTCTATAACGCCAAAGAGTGCGAGCTTGCCACGAAGTAAATGCTGAGATTCGAACGAAAACGAGGATTGAAACCCCATGAGAGCGTTCTATTACGCCCAAAGAGTGCGAGCGATTGCCACGAGTACATGCCCAGATAGAACGAGGGGGAGTGAAACCCCGTAGAAGGCATTGGGGGGTCTATTATGCCCTAAGAGTGCGAGCTCTTGCCACGATACGATGCTCAGATTCGAACGAACGAGGAGTGAAACCCCGTGAGAGCGTTCTATTCACGCCCAAAGAGTGCGAGCTTGTCCACGAGTACATGCTCAGATTCGAACGAACGAGGATTTGAAACCCCATGAGAGCGTTCTATTACGACCCAAAGAGTGCGAGCTTGCCATGAGTAGATGCTCAGATTCGAACGAACGAGGTAACTACTTGATGGGAGGGAAACCCCGTGAGAGCGTTCTAGATTACGCCCAAAGAGAGTGCGAGCTTGCCACGAGTACATGCTCATTATCCGAACGAACGAGGAGTGAACCCCCCGTGAGAGCGTTCTATTGATGGCCTAAGAGAGTGCGAGCTATTTCCACGAGTACATGCTCAGATTCGAACGAACGACGATTGAAAACCCCATGAGAGAGCGTTCTATTACGCCAAAAGAGTGCGAGCTTGCCACGAGTAAAACATGCTCAGATTCGAACGAACGAGGATTGAAACCCCGTGAGAGCGTTCTATTACGCCCAAAGAGTGCGAGCTTCCACGAGTACATGGGATCTGATTCGATTACGAACGAGGAATGAAACCCCAGAGGAGCGTTCTATTATGCCCAATGTGATTGCGAGCTTGCCATGAGTACATGTTCATTCAGATTCGAACGAACGAGGATTAAACCCCGTGAGAGCGTTCATCGCTATTACGCCCTAAGAGTGCGAGCTTGCCACGAGTACATGCTCAGATTCGAAGAACGAGGATTGAAACCCCATGAGAGCGTTCTATTACGCCAAAGAGTGCGAGCTTTGCCACGAAGAGGAGTACATGCTCAGATTCGAACGAACGAGCATTGAAAACCCGTGAGAGCGTTCTATTACACCCCAAGAGTGCGAGCTTGCCACGAGTACATGCTCAGATTCGAACGAACGAGGATTGAAACCCCCCGTGAGAGCGTTCTATTGCCCAAAGAGTGCGAGCTTGCCACGTAGTACATGCTCAGATTCGAACGAACGAGGATTGAAACCGAACCATTTTGAGAGCGTTCTATTACGCCAAAGAGTGCGAGCTTGCCACGAGTACATGCTCAGATTCGAACGAAACGAGGATGGGGAAACCCCATGAGAGCGTTCTATTACGCCCGTAAAGAGTGCGAGCTTGCCACGAGTACATGCTCAGATTCGAACGAACGAGGATGTGAAACCCCGTGAGAGCGTTCAATTACGCCCAAAGAGTGCGAGCTTGCCACGAGTACATGCTCAGATTCGAAACGAACGAGAGGATTGAAACCCCAATTGAGAGCGTTCTATTAAATACGCCCAAAGAGTGCGAGCTTATTGCCACGAGTACATGCTCAGATTCGAACGAACTGAGGATTGAAACTCCGCCCATTTAGAGCGTTCTATTACGCCCTAAAGAAAGTGCGAGCCTTGCCACGAGTAACATGCTCCAGATTCGAACGAACGAGTGTGTGAAACCCCATGAGAAGCGATCTATTACGCCCAAATGAGTGCGACCTTTGCCTTCGAGTACAAATGCCCAGAATTCGAACAGAACGAGGATTGAAACCCCATGAGAGCGTTCTATTACGTCCAAAGAGTGCGAGCTTTTGCCATCGAGTAACACATGCTCAGATTCGAACAGAACGAGGATGAAACCCCATGAGAGCGTTCCTCTATTAACGCCAAAGAGTTCGAGCTTGCCACGAGTACCATGTCCATGGGCCCTCAGATTCGAACGAACGAGGGATTGAAGAAACCCCATAGAGAGACGTTTCTATACCGCTCCCAAAGATGTGCGAGCCATAGCCACGAGGACCCATTCTGCAGACAAGTAAATCGGACGAACCGAAGGAAATGAAAACCACACATGAGAGTGTTTCATATTATACCGCCTAAGTAAGAGAGCGAGCATATGCCACGAGTAATATAATTGCTTCAGTATTCGAACGAGACGAGGCATGCAGAGAGGATTGGAAACCCCATGAAAAGCGTCTTTAAATTATGCCCTAAAGATTCGAGCTTGGCCCCCCCCCCCCCCTGACCGTAAAAGAACATGCCTCAAATCGAACGAAACGAACAGGGATTGAAACCCCATAGAGCGTTCTATAATGCGCTAATAGTGCGAGCATGGCCACGTTCATTAAGTTAGCACAGATTCGAATACGAACTAGGATAGAAACACCCCCTTGAAGCGTTCGATTACGCACCAAATAAAAGATCGTCATAGCTAAACATACCACGAGTCCATGTCTCAGAATCGAACGACCTGAGGATTGAACAACCCCATGAGAGCTGAGAGCGATCTAATTAACCCGCCTAAGAGTGTGCGAGCTTTGTCCATTGAGCACATGCTGCAGAATTCGAACGAACTAGGATTAAAAACCCCGTGAGAGCGTTCAACTATTACTCCAACGAGTGCGAGCTTGCCTCGTAGTACATTCATGCGTTACATTGAGAATTCGAACTGAACGCGGAGTGAAACGCTCCATGAGAGTCCGGTCCTATTAACGCCTAAAGAGGTGCAGAGCTTTCCCGACGATTACATGTCTCAGGATTAAAACTAACTAGGATTGAAACCCCAGAAAGGGAAAACCCCAAAAGAGCGTTCTACTTACCCTAAGAGAGTATGCGAGCTTGCCAACGAGTACCGATGCTCAGATTCGAACGAACGAGTTGAATTGAGAAACCCCATGAAGCGGTCTAAATTACGCCTAAAGTGCGAGATTGCCACGAGTAAAATGCTCAGATCAAGCTAACGAGGATTTGAAAGCAAACCCATTGAGAGCGTTCAATTAACAGCACTAAGATGCGGAGCTTTTGCCCTACGAGTACATGCTCAGGCATTCGAACGAACGATGAAGAAAACGCCCATGAGATGCGTTCTAATACCGCCTAAGATGCGAGCTTGCACACGAGTACAAGTGCGCAGAGTTCAACTGAAACGAGGATTGAAACCCCCCATGAGAGCGTTCTATTACGCCAATGAGTGCGAGCTTGCCACGAGTACATGCTCAGATTCGAACGAACGAGGATTGAAACCCCATGAGAGCGTTCTATTACGCCTAAGAGTGCGAGCTTGCCACGAGAACATGCTCAGATTCGAACGAACGAGGATTGAAACCCCATGAGAGCGTTCTATTACGCCTAAGAGTGCGAGCTTGCCACGAGTACATGCTCAGATTCGAACGAACGAGGATTGAAACCCATGAGAGCGTTCTATTGCGCCAAAAGAATGCGAGCTTGCCACGAGTACATGCTCAGATTCGAACGAACGAGGATTGAAACCCCATGAGAGCGTTCTATTATTACTCCCAAAGAGTGCGAGCTTGCCACGAGTACATGCTCAGATTCGAACGAACGAGGATTGAAACCCCATGAGAGCGTTCTATTACACCCAAAGAGTGCGAGCTTGCCACGAGTACATGCTCAGATTCGAACGAACGAGGATTGCTTAGCCACGAGTTCGCCTTCGCCCCTCCTAACGACCCAACCTGGAGTATATTACAGTCCACGTCCTGTCGCCGTCCCCGTATGGAAATTGTGAGGGTCTGGTTATTGAGCCGCGCAACCCCCTCTACCCACCGCCACTCCGCTGGATAAATGTTGCCCTTTTTGACCCCACCACTTTCTCCCCTTATTGGCATGGCCTTGTTGTCTTGGCTTGTTTTTCCCCCAGTTCCCCTCCGCCCGCCCTCCCACTTCCCCTGCTCAAGGAGCTTTATTTCGGATATCACCTCCGATTTGAAACCTCAATGGAGAGAATTCTCTCGATTGCGCCTAGACTCAGTGCTGAGCTGATGCCATTTTGTGTTAGGATTACTATGCTCAAGATCTCGCATCCCTTATTTAGTGTGCCCCCTACGTCGAGGAATTGCTTCCTTGAAACCACACATGAGATGCGTTCGTCCCGCCGACTCAAAGATGCAGCGCGTGCCTTGCCACCTTAGGCTTCCCCGATAACATACTTAGATTTCGATTATTGACCGATAGCGAGAATATGCAACCCGATGATGATCTTGTCTATTACGCCTAAGAAGTAGCTTCTGAGTTTATTTTTTAGGTTGCTACAAGCTTCTAATATTCGATTTATATTTGTCTTAGAAACCTAAACAATGATAGCGTGACAGATAAACGGCCTAAGAGTGCTGAGCTGCGTTGCCAACTAGGAATTGCCACTAAGATCCGAACGAAACTGGATTGAACCCCCCCATGAGTGCATTACCATAACGCCCAAAAAGATGGGCGAGATGGTCCGTGATGTACAATGCTCAAGATTTCGAACGTGTAAGACGAGTGATTTGAATACCCGCATGAGATGCGTTTCTATTGCCGTCCGAAAAGTGCGTAGCTTTGCCACGAGTTTCATGCTTCAGTATTCGAACGAACGAGGATTGAAAACCGCCCATTAGAGCGGTCGATCTACCGTACATTGAGTGCGAGCTTTCTTGAACCACTAGTGCATGCTCATAATCGAGCGAACGAGGTTTGAGACCCCATAATGAGCTGTTCTCGAATTAACGCTAAGAGGACGTCGAGTGCTTTGCTTTGCCGACGAGTCGACTTGGCGTTGCAGTACAAATTTTTGTATTCTCTGATTATTTTGGACAACGCTCGAACGACTGAGTTGTCGCAACCCGCATGATGAGAGATTCTATTAAGCCCCTGTAGCAGTATGCGTGCTTGCGCACTGATTACACTTTGCTCATATTCGATGGTATACTCGAGGCTCATGAAGACCCAAGAAGGGCTTTGTAGAATTACGCCTAGCGTGCGTAGCTTGCCACTGAGTTAATGCTACAGACTTAAAAAGGACTGTTATTGAAACCCCAGTAGTGATGTAGGTGCTCTTGTTACAGCCGATAAGAGAGTGGGAGCTAGTGCCACCGAGGATCAATTACAGAGCCCCTATCTATCGAGAAGTACAGAATAGAAGGTGCGTGCTTGCCGAGTGTATGTCATCAATGGCACATCGTTCGATATGATTAAGTCCAATGAGTAATCAGGCTCAGATTCGAACGGAGTTTGGTATTTTTTATTTTATTGATGAAGGCGTTCTTAATTACGCCCAAAGGAATAGTGCGAGCTTTGCGCGCTACGAAGTGTAAATAAGTCTGCGAGATTTCTATCTACGAACGATGTGATAGAAATCCTCCTGTGAGTAGCGTTCTTATTAGCGCCTAAAGAGTGCGACAGCTTGCCACTGATTGAGCTATACTCTGAGTTTCGAATCTATTTACGAGGATTGAAAGCCCGCATGAGAGTGCGTTTTCTATTACGGCTCCTAAGGAGTGCGTAGCTTATGTCACTGTAGCTTCTATGTACTCAGATTATCATTACGAATCGAGGATTGAAATCATCACATGGATGAGCGTTCTATTATCGCCCAGCAATGAGGTGCGTGCTTGCTACTGAGTACAATAAATGCCACAGATTCCTGAAAGACCGCGGGTATTGAATACCCACTAAAGTGAGTGAATGCGTGTTTCACTGATTTACGCCTAATAGATGTGAGAGCTTGCCTACTGCATTACTTGGCTCAGATCCGAATGTTACGATTGCGGATGGATTGATACCTACCATATGGAGAGCGTTCTAATAAATTGAGTCGCCTAAGAGATTGCGAGAGCATTAACCGATGCTGAACGATACAGTGCCTCAGAGTATGATGCGAACGATCGAGGATTTGAAACACCTTCCATGGTGATCGTTCTGTATTGTGCCTAATAGGTTAGCGAGCTTTTGCCTACGTGAAGTACCATTCTCATATACGATTACGATAACGTAGGACGCTAATAAACCCATGAGGAGCGTTCTACAATTACGCAAAAGTCTGCAGAGCGTGGTGCCTTAGCGTGTACCTGCGCCGATTCGAACGACTCAAGGTTTGAGACCACCCTATAATATAAGCGTTCTATTACGCCCCAACGAAGAGTACGATGCTTGGCTCACGAGTCCGAAGCACATTGCATTCCGAAGACAGAACGAGGATTGTTATTAGTAACCACACTGACGCAGCGATTCTATTATCGCTAAGAGTGGCGAGCTTGCCACGAGTACATGCTCAGATTCAAACGAACGAGTGATTGAAACCCCGTTGATGTGATTGTGAGCGATTTCTATTATGCCCTAAGAGTGCGAGAGCATTGCCACCGAGTACTTGCTCAGTTTCACGAACGAACAGTTGGATTGAAACCCCCAAGTTGAGTGCGTTCATAATACGCTCCTAAACGAGTGCTGAGCTTGACCAAGAATGTACATGCTCACAGATTCGAACGAATGAGGATTGAAACCCGGATGCAGAGCGTTCTATTACGCCCAAAGAGTGCGAGCTTGCCACAAGTTACATGCCAGATTCGGAACGAACGAAGATTGAAACCCCAAGAGAGCAGTTCTATTACGCCGCAAAGTAGTGCGAGCTTTTCCATGTAGTATCATGTCTCTCATTTCATATACGATACGCGGTTCGAAAACGCCCCATATGCGAGCATTCTATTAAGCGACTAAAGATGTGCGCGAGCTATGCCACGAGTTATGCTACGAGATTTCGAACGAAAACGAGGATTGAAACCGCCCATGAGAGCGTTCTAATTACGCCCAAAAAAGAGTAAAGGTGCGAGCTTTGCCACGAGTACATGCTCAGATTAATTCGAACACGAACGAGAATTGAAAACCCCTTAGAGAGCGTTCTATGTACGCCCATAGAGTGCGAGCTTGCCAACGTGAGTAATGCTCAGATTCGAGCTTTTGTATCGAAACGAGGATTGAAACCCCTATGAGAGCGTTCTATTAGCCCAAGAGAGTGCGAGCTTGCCACGAGTACATGCTCAGATTCGAACGAACGAGGATATGCGTATGATTGAAACCCCTATGATGAGAGCGATCTATTTATTTACGTCGCAAATAAGAGTGCCTGAGCTTGCGACCTATGAACACGAGTACATGCAGCATTTGTATTTCGAACTGAATTTTTTTCACGAGTGATTGAAACCCGCGATTGAGAGTCGTTCGAGAGGTTATCTCCCAAAGAGTGCCGAGTTTTGCCACGAGTGACAATGCTCAGATTTCGATACGACGAATTGAAGATTGAAACCCCATGGGAGGGAGCGTTCTATTGTGCCAAAGAATAGAGTGCGAGCTTTTTTGCCACGAGTACATGCTCAGATTCAATTCCTCAACGAACGAGGATTGAAACCCCGATTGAGAGCGAATGAAGGATTTGCGCCTAAAGGATGCGATGATCGCCAAAAGGATGCTGATTCGATACGAAGCGCAAAGAGGCGAGCGATTCTTATTGCTCAATTCTGTTTGAGCTGGTTGTACGTTAGTTTTCCCCGTATGTACATCTCAGTTCGAAATATAACGGGGAATTTGGAACCCCATGAGAGCGTTCTATTACCGACCAAGGAGAGTGCCGAGCTTGCAACGAGGTTACATGCCCTTAGATTCGAACGAACGAGGTATTCGATAACCCCATGGAGAGCGTTCTATACGCCTAATAGAGTGCGAGCTTGTGCCACGAGCTATGTACATGCTCCTTTTCGGAAACGTAGAACGGGATTGGAACCCCGTTGTGAGAGCTCTTATAATTACGCCTAAGAGTGCGGGAGCTTTGCCACGAGTACATTGCTCAGAGTTCGAACGATACGACGGATTGAAAACCCTGCATGAGAGCATTTCTATTACGCCTCCAAAGAGTGCGAGCCTTGACACGTAGTACATGCTCAGATTTCAGAAACGATATACGAGCATTGAAACCCACCATGGTGAGCGTTCTAATTAAACCGCGCCTAAATGATGTGCCGAGGATTTGCCACGAGTTACATGCTGTCTGATTCGATACGAATCGAGGATGATTATACCCATGAGGAGCGTTCAATTACGCCAAAGAGTGCGAGCTGTCACGAGTACATGCTCAGTTTCGAAGGAATCAGAAGCATTGAAACCCCATGAGAGCGTTTCTATTACGCCTAAGAGTGCGAGCTTGCCACGAGTACATGCTCAGATTCGAACGAACGAGGATTGAAACCCCATGAGAGCGTTCTATTACGCCAAAGAGTGCGAGCTTGCCACGAGTACATGCTCAGATTCGAACGAACGAGGATTGAAACCCCATGAGAGCGTTCTATTACGCCCTAAGAGTGCGAGCTTGCCACGAGTACATGCTCAGATTCGAACGAACGAGGATTGAAAAACCCCCATGAGAGCGTTTCTATTGCGCCCAAAGAGTGCGAGCTTGCCACGAGTACATGCTCAGATTCGAACGAACGAGGATTGAAACCCCATGAGAGCGTTCTATTACGCCCCCAAAGAGTGCGAGCTTGCCACGAGAGTACATGCTCAGATTCGAACGAACGAGGATTGAAACCCCATGAGAGCGTTCTATTACGCCCAAAGAGTGCGAGCTTGCCACGAGTACATGCTCAGATTCGAACGAACGAGGATTGAAACCCCATGAGAGAGCGTTCTATTACGCCAAAGAGTGCGGGCTTGCCACGAGTACATGCTCAGATTCGAACGAACGAGGATTGAAACCCCATGAGAGCGTTCTATTACGCCTAAAGAGTGCGGGCTTGCCACGAGTACATGCTCAGATTCGAACGAACGAGGATTGAAACCCCATGAGAGCGTTCTATTACGCCCAAAGAGTGGGAGCTTGCCACGAGTACATGCTCAGATTCGAACGAACGAGGATTGAAACCCCATGAGAGCGTTCTATTACGCCCAAAGAGTGCGAGCTTGCCACGAGTACATGCTCAGATTCGAAAGAACGAGGATTGAAACCCATGAGAGCGTTCCATTACGCCAAAAGAGTGCGAGCTTGCCACGAGTACATGCTCAGATTCGAACGAACGAGGATTGAAACCCCATGAGAGCGTTCTATTACGCCTAAGAGTGCGAGCTTGCCACGAGTACATGCTCAGATTCGAACGAACGAGGATTGAAACCCCATGAGAGCGTTCTATTACGCCCAAAGAGTGCGAGCTTGCCACGAGTACAAGCTCAGATTCGAACGAACGAGGATTGAAACCCCATGAGAGCGTTCCATTACGCCAAAAGAGTGCGAGCTTGCCACGAGTACATGCTCAGATTCGAATGAACGAGGATTGAAACCCCATGAGAGCGTTCTATTACGCCCAAAAGAGTGCGAGCTTGCCACGAGTACATGCTCAGATTCGAACGAACGAACGAGCGTTCTATTACGCCTAAGATTGAAACCCCATGAGAGAGCGTTCTATTACGCCAAAGAGTGCGAGCTTGCCACGAGTACATGCTCAGATTCGAACGAACGAACGAGGATTGAAACCCCATGAGAGCGTTCTATTACGCCCCAAAGAGTGCGAGCTTGCCACGAGTACATGCTCAGATTCGAACGAACGAGGATTGAAACCCCATGAGAGCGTTCTATTACGCCCATAAGAGTGCGAGCTTGCCACGAGTACATGCTCAGATTCGAACGAACGAGGATTGAAACCCCATGAGAGCGTTTTATTCCGCCAAAGAGTGCGAGCTTGCCACGAGTACATGCTCAGATTCGAACGAACGAGGATTGAAACCCCATGAGAGCGTTCTATTATGCCCAAAGAGTGCGAGCTTGCCACGAGTACATGCTCAGATTCGAACGATCGAGGATTGAAACCCCATGAGAGCGTTCTATTACGCCAAAGAGTGCGAGCTTGCCACGAGTACATGCTCAGATTCGAAACGAACGAGGATTGAAACCCCATGAGAGCGTTCTATTACGCCCAAAGAGTGCGAGCTTGCCACGAGTACATGCTCAGATTCGAACGAACGAGGATTGAAACCCCATGAGAGCGTTCTATTACGCCAAAGAGTGCGAGCTTGCCACGAGTACATGCTCAGATTCGAACGAACGAGGATTGAAACCCCATGAGAGCGTTCTATTACGCCCAAAGAGTGCGAGCTTGCCACGAGTACATGCTCAGATTCGAACGAACGAGGATTGAAACCCCATGAGAGCGTTCTATTACGCCCAAAGAGTGCGAGCTTGCCACGAGTACATGCTCAGATTCGAACGAAACGAGGATTGAAACCCCATGAGAGCGTTCTATTACGCCCAAAGAGTGCGAGCTTGCCACGAGTACATGCTCAGATTCGAACGAACGAGGATTGAAACCCCATGAGAGCGTTCTATTACGCCAAAAGAGTGCGAGCTTGCCACGAGTACATGCTCAGAGATTCGAACGAACGAGGATTGAACCCCCCATGAGAGCGTTCTACTGCCCCTAAGAGTGCGAGCTTGCCACGAGTACATGCTCAGATTCGAACGAACGAGGATTGAAACCCCATGTGAGCGTTCCTTTGCGCCAAAGAGTGCGAGCTTGCCACGAGTACATGCTCAGATTCGAACGAACGAGGATTGAAACCCCATGACAGCTTTCTATTGCGCCTAAGTGTGCGAGCTTGCCACGAGTACATGCTCAGATTCGAAACGAACGAGGATTGAAAACCCCATGAGAGCGTTCTATTACGCCCAAAGAGTGCGAGCTTGCCACGAGTACATGCTCAGATTCGAACGAACGAGGATTGGAACCCCATGAGAGCTTTCTATTGCGCCTAAGAGTGCGAGCTTGCCACGAGTACATGCTCAGATTCGAACGAACGAGGATTGAAACCCCATGAGAGCGTTTCTATTACGCCCAAAAGAGTGCGAGCTTGCCACGAGTACATGCTCAGATTCGAACGAACGAGGATTGAAACCCCATGAGAGCGGAACTATTACGCCCAAAGAGTGCGAGCTTGCCACGAGTACATGCTCAGATTCGAACGAACGAGGATTGAAACCCCATGAGAGCGTTTCTATTACGCCCGAAGAGTGCGAGCTTGCCACGAGTACATGCTCAGATTCGAACGAACGAGGATTGAAACCCCATGAGAGCGTTTCTATTACGCTCGAAGAGTGCGAGCTTGCCACGAGTACTGGATAGAAAACCCCATGAGAGGTTCTATTACGCCAAAGAGTGCGAGCTTGCCACGAGTACTTGCTCAGATTCGAACGAACGAGGATTGAAGACCCCATGAGAGCGTTCTATTACGCCCAAAAGAGTGCGAGCTTGCCACGAGTACATGCTCAGATTCGAACGAACGAGGATTGACAACCCCATGAGAGCGTTCTATTACGCCCAAAGAGTGCGAGCTTGACCACAACGAGTACATGCTCAGATTCGAACGAACGAGGATTGAAGCCCCATGAGAGCGTTCTATTACGCCCAAAGAGTGCGAGCTTGCCACAGTAAATGCTCAGATCTCGAACGAACGAGGATATGAAACCCCATGAGAGCTTTCTATTACGCCCAAAGAGTGCGAGTTGCCACGAGTACATGCTCAGATAACCGAACGAACGAGGTTTGAAACCCCATGGCCAGCGTTCTATTACGCCCAAAGAGTGCGAGCTTGCCACGAGTACATGCTCAGATTCGAACACGAACGAGGATTGAAACCCCATGAGAGCGTTCTATTACGCCCAAAGAGTGCGAGCTTGCCACGAGTACATGCTCAAAGATTCGAACGAACGAGGATTGAAAACCCCAATGACAGAGCGTTCTATTACGCCCAAAGAGTGCGAGCTTGCCACGAGTACATGCTCAGATTCGAACGAACAAGCGATTGATTGATAACCCCATGAGAGCGTTCTATTACGCCAAAAGAGTGCGAGCTTGCCACGAGTACATGCTCAGATTCGAACGAACGAGGATTGAAACCCCCATGAGAGCGTTCTATTGCGACCTAAGAGTGCGAGCTTGCCACAGTCTAGTACATGCTCATACTGAGTCACGATTCGACAACGAACGAGGATTGAAACCCCATGAGAGCGTTCTATTACGCCAAAGAGTGCGAGCTTGCCACGAGTACATGCTCAGATTCGAACGAACGAGGATTGAAAGACCCATGAGAGCGTTCTATTACGCCAAAGAGTGCGAGCTTGCACACGAGTACATGCTCAGATTCGAAACGAACGAAATGGATTGAAACCCCATGAGAGCGTTCTATTACGCCAAAGAGTGCGACAGCTTGCCACGAGAGTACATGCTCAGATTCGGACCTCTAACGAACGAGGATTGAACCCCATGAGAGCGTTTCTATTACGACCAAGAGTGCTGGAGCTTGCCACGAGTACACATGCTCAGATTCGAACGAACGAGGATATGAAACCCCATGAGATGCGTTCCTCTATTTACGCACCCAAAGAGTGCGAGCTTGCCACGAGTACATGCTCAGATTCGAACGAACGAGTATTGAACCCCATGAGTGCGTTCTATTACGCCCATAAGAGTGCGATGCTTTGCCACGAAGTACATGCTCAGATTAGAACAACGAACGAGGATTGAAATGCCCCATGAGAGCGTTCTATTGCGCCAGAAAGTGCGAGCTATTGACGAGTACATGCTCAGATTGGAGGAGAACACGAAGAGGATTGAAGACCCCATCGAGAGCGTTCTATTGCGCTAAAGAGTGCGAGCTTGCCACGAGTACATGCTCAGATTCGAACGAATCGAGGATTCATTGAAAGTGCCCCATGAGAGCGTTTCTATTACGCCTAAGAGTGCGAGGTTGCCACGAGTACATGCTCAGATTCGAAAGAATGAGGATTGAAGCCCCATGAGAGCGTTCTATTACGCCCAAAGAGTGCGAGCTTGCCACGAGTACATGCTCAGATTCGAACGAGACGAAGGATTGAAAGCCCTGATGAGAGCGTTCTATTACGCCCTAAGAGTGCGAGCTTGCCACGAGTACATGCTCAGATTCGATTTGAACGAGGATTGGAAACGCCAATTAGAGAGCGTCTATTAGCCCAAAGAGTGCGAGCTTGCACGAGTACATGCTCAGATTCGCATCGAACGAGGATTGAACCCCATGAGAGAGTTCTATTACGCCAAAGAGTGCGAGCTTGCCCACGAGTTATGCTCAGATTTAGACCGACACGAACGAGGATTGAAACCCCATGAGAGCAGGTTCTATTATTCCCCTCCAAAGTGCGGGGAGCTTGCCCCACGAGAGTACATGCTCAGTTTCGAACGAACGAGCATTGAAAGCCCATGAGAGCGTTCTATTACGCCAAAGAGTGCGAGCTTTGCTACGAGTACAATGCTCAGATTCGAACCGATCGAGGATTGAAACCATCCATGAGAGCGTTCTATTACGCCCTAAAAAGAGTGCGAGCTTCTTGCCACGAGTACATGCTCAGATTCGAACGAACGAGGATTGAAAGAACCCCCATGAGAGAGATTCTATTACGCCCAAAGAGTGCGAGCTTGCCCACGAGTACATGCATTCAGATTCGAACGAACGATGGATTGAACCCCATGTGAGCGTTCTATTACGCCCAAAGAGTGCGAGCTCTGCACCACGAGTAACATGCTCAGAGATTCGAACGAACGAACAGGATTGAAACCCCCTATTGAGAGCGTTTCTATTGCGGCCCTAAAGAGTGCGCAAGCTTGCCACGAGTAGTCACTGCTCAGATTCAGAACGAACGAAGCGATTGAAGAAGCCACCATTGAGAGCGTTTCTATTACACGACCAAAGAGTGCGAGCTTGCCCCGAGTACAGCTTTTGCTCAGAGATTCGAACGCAACGAGGACTGATTGAAGCCCCATGAGAGCGTTCTATTACGCCCAAAAGAGTGCGAGCTTTGCCACGAGTACCATGCTCAGATTCGAACGACCCCACGAGGATTGAAACACCATGAGGAAGCGTTCTATTACGCCCAAAGAGTGCGTAAGAGCCTTGCCACGAGTACATGCTCAGATTCGACCACTAGGACACCCCATGAGAGGTTCTATTACGCCCAAAGAGTGCGATTGCCACGGTGGAACAACCATACTCGAACCCGTGTCGAAACTGGCATTTCTATCCCTTGAGACGCGCTTCTAGTAAGAAGTCTGGGCACTTGCCCCACGAGTAACATGCTCATAATTCGAACCGAACGAGGATTCGAAAACCCCATGAGAGCGTTTATATCTATTAACGCAAAGACAGACGCCTCAACCACCGCAGTAATGCGCCACGATCTCGACGCAGGGAGACCAACGCTCTCGAAGATTGGAAAACCCAACCGAGAGCCCCGAGTCTATCTCGCCCTGTAAGAGTGCATGCTGCCCATCGAGTACTGCCTCCAATTGACACGAACGAGGTTTGAAACCCCATGGGAGACGCGTTCCATTACGCCCAAAAGAGTGCGAGCTTGCCACGCGAGTAACCATGCTCAGATATCAAACAACGAGGATTGCTCAAATTCCCCATGCAGAGCGTTTCTATAATGCCCCCTAAGAGTGCGAGCTTGCCACGAGTATTCATCGCTCAGATTCTCACCGACCTGACGACGAACGAGGATTGTTGAAACCCATGAGAGCGCAATTATACATTCGCCGACTAAAAGAGTGCGAGCTTGCCCCACGAGTACATGCTCAGATCTCGAAACGAATACGCAGCGATTGTAAACCCTATGATATTCGATTCTATTAGACGCCCTAAGAGTGCGAGTCTTGCCACAACCCCATGTACATGCTCAGATTCAGATGTCGTATGGCCGCCTCACGAGGCTCCTCGACAAGCGAGGTTGCCCAATGAGGCGCGTTCTATTGGTTTCGCCTCTTCGCAAAGATTGCGAGCTTGCCACGAGTAAATACATGCTCAGATTCGAACGAGACGCTAGGATTGAAACCCCATGTCATGAGAGCGTTCTATTACGCCCTAAGAGTGCTGAGCTTGCCACGAGTACATGCTCAGATTCGAACGAATCGAGGATTGATAATCTATCCCCTTGCGTGATTGAGTTCTATTACGCCCAAAGAGTGCGAGCTTGCCACGAGTACATGCTCAGATTCGAAACGAACGATGGATTGACAACCCCATGAGAGAGTTCTATTACGCCACTATAAGAGAGCGAGCTTGCCACGAGTACATGCTCAGATTCGAACGCCCACGAGGATTGAAGCCCCATGAGAGAGCGAGTTCTATTCACGCCCCAAAGAGTGCGAGCTTGCCGACGAGTACATGCTCAGATTCAGACCCCCCCCTCCACGAACGAGGATTGAAATCCCCATGAGGAGCGTTTTCTATTACGCCCAAAGAGTGCGAGCTTGCCACGAGTACATGCTCAGAATTCGAACACGAACGAGGATTGAAAACCCCATGAGAGCTTTCTATTACGCCTAAGAGTGCGAGCTTGCCACGAGTACATGCTCAGATTCGAACGAACGAGGATTGAAACCCCATGAGAGCTTTTTCTATTACGCCAAAAGAGTGCTAGAGCTTGCCACGAGTACATGCTCAGATTCGAACGAACGAGGATTGAAAACCCCATGAGCAGCGTTTTCTATTACCGCCCGTCTAAAGAGTGCGAGCCCTTGCCACGAGTACATGACTCAGATTCGAACGAAGTATCGCAGGATTGAAACCCCTTGAGACGCGTTGAGATTGCGACCTAAGATTGCGATTACGAGTTACATGCTCAGATGTCGAGTAACGCGAGGATTGCACGAGTGACATGAGAGCTCATATTCGCCTACGAAGATTTGTTTACGAGTACAACGAACGAATGAGGATTGAAACCCCATGAGGAGAGCGTTCTATTACGCCCAAAGAGTGCGAGCTTGCCACGAGTACATGCTCAAGTATTCGAACGATTTAGAGGATTGAAACCCCATGAGAGCGTTCTATTACGCCATAGAGAGTGCCGCACTAGCCGAAGATGCGACTTGCCACGTACTAAGTTACGGTGCTTTTCACGATACATGCTCGATTCGAGTACGAGGATTGAAACCCCATGAGAGCGTTTCTATTGCCCAAAGAGTGCGATAAGCTTGCCACGAGTACATGCTCAGATTCGAACGAAAACGAGGATTGAACCCCATGAGAGCGTTCTATTACGCCCAAGAGTGCGAGCTTGCCCACGAGTACATGCTCAGATTCGAACGAACGAGGATTGAAACCCCATGAGAGCGTTCTATTGCGCCCTAAGAGTGCGAGCTTGCCACGAGTACATGCTCAGATTCGAGTCGTCTGATCCGACGATTGAAACCCCCATGAGATGCGTTCTATTACGATATGAGTGCGAGCTTTCAGCCAAAAGTACATGCTCAGAGTTCGAAGAACGAGGATTAGAAAACCCCAATGAGAGCTTTCTATTACGCCTAAGAGTGCGAGCTTGCCACGAGTACATGCTCAGATTTCGAACGAACGAGGATTGAAACACCCATGAGAGCTGTTCTATTACGCCCAAAGAGTGCGAGAGTGCTTGCCACGAGTACATGCTCAGATTCGAACGAACTGTTGGATTGAAACCCCATGAGAGCGTTCTATTACGCCCAAAGAGTGCGAGCTTGCCACGAGTACATGCTCAGATTCGAACGAACGAGCATTGAAACCCCATGAGAGCGTTCTATTACGCCCAAAGAGTGCGAGCTTGCCAGAGTACATGCTCCGATTCGAAACGAACGAGGATTGAAACCCCATGGAGCGTTCTATTTACGCCAAAGAGTGCGAGCTTTGCACGGACGAGTACATGCTCAGATTCGATACGAACGAGGATTGAATCCCCTTGATGAGCGTTTCTATTACGCCAAAGATGTGCGAGCTTGCCACGAGTACAATGCTCAGATTCGAATGTACGAACGAGGATTGGAAACCAATGAGAGCGTTCTATTTGCCCAAAGAGTGCGAGCTTGCCAGAGTACATGCTCAGATTCGAACGAACGAGGATTGAAAACCCCATGAGAGCGTTCTATTACGACCAAAGAGTGCGAGCTTGCCCCACGAGTACATGCTCAGATTCGATAACGAACGATGGATTTGAAACCCCATGAATGAGAGCGTTTTCTATTACGCCCAAAGAGTGCGAGATTTGCCACGAGTACATGCTCCAGATTCGAACGAACGAGGATTGAAACCCATGAGAGCTTTCTATTACGCCCTAAGAGTGCGCGAGCTTGCCACGAGTACATGCTCAGATTCGAACGAAACGAGGATTGAAACCCCATGAGAGCGTTCTATTACGCCCTAAGAGTGCGAGCTTGCCACGAGTACATGCTCAGATTCGATACGAACGAGGATTGAAATCCCCCATGAGAGCGTTCTATTACGCCCAAAGAGTGCGAGCTTGCCACGAGTACATGCTCAGATTCGTATACGAACGAGGATTGAAACCCCATGAGAGCGTTTCTATTACGCCCAAAGAGTGCGAGCTTGCCACGAGTACATGCTCAGATACGAACGAACGACGATTGAAACCCCATGAGAGCGTTCTATTGCGCCCAAAGAGTGCGAGCTTGCCACGAGTACATGCTCAGATTCGAACGAACGAGGATTGAAACCCCATGATAGCGTTCTATTACGCCCTAAAAAGAGTGCGAGCTTGCCATGTACATGCTCAGATTCGAACGAACGAGGATTGAAACCCATGATGAGAGCGTTCTATTTGCCCAAAAGAGTGCGAGCTTGCCACGAGTACATGCTCATAGATTCGAACGAACGAGGATTGAAACCCCATGAGAGCGTTCTATTGCGCTCCTAAGAGCAGAGTGCGAGCTTGCCACGAGTACATGCTCAGATTCGAACGAAAGACGTGGATTGAAAACCCCATGAGAGCGTTTATTACGCCCAAAGAGTGCGAGCTTGCACGCGTACATGCTCAGATTCGACCGAGGATTGAATAACCTAATGAGAGCGTTCTATTGCGCCCTAAAGAGTGCAGCTCTGCCACGAGTACATGCTCAGATTCGAACGAACGAGGATTGACATCCCCTATGAGAGCGTTCTATTACGCCCCAAAGAGTGCGAGCTTGCCAGAGTACATGCTCAGATTCGAACGAACGAGGATGTTTGAAACCCGGTTGTGAGAGCGTTCTATTACGCCCAAAAGAGTGCGAGCTTGCACGAGTACATGCTCAGATTGATGACTTCGAACGAACGAGGATTGAAAACCCCATAGAGAGCGTTCTTATTACGCCAAAGAGTGAGCGAGCTTGCCACGAGTACATGCTCAGATTCGAAAAAGAACGAGGATTGAAAGCCCCATGAGAGCGTTCTATTACGCGCCAAAGAGTGCGAGCTTGCCACGAGTGAGTACATGCTCTATTCGACCGAACGAACGAGGATTGAAACCCCATGAGAGCGTTCTATTACGCCCAAAGAGTGCGAGCTTGCCACGAGTACATGCTCAGATTCGATACGAACGAGGATTGAAACCCCATGAGAGCGTTTTCTATTACTCCCTAAAGAGTGCGGGAAGCTTGCCACGAGTACATGCTCAGATTCGAATTCGAGGATTGAAACCCCATGAGAGCGTTCTATTACGCCCAAAGGGAGTGCGGAGCTTGCCAACGAGTACTTGCTCAGATTCGAACGAACGAGGATTTGAAACCCCATGAGAGCGTTTCTATTAGGCCCCAAAAAAAGAGTGCGAGCTTGCCACGAGTACATGCTCAGCCATTCGATTTCGTTTCGAACGGAAACGAGGTTTGAAACCCCACCCATGAGAGGTTCTATTACGCCCTTAAAAGAGTGCGAGCTTGCCAACGAGTACATGCTCAGATTCGAACGAACGAGGATTGAAACCCCATGAGAGCGTTCTATTACGCCAAGAGTGCGAGCTTGCCACGAGTAACATGCTCAGATTCGAACGAACGAGGATTGAAACCCCGTGTGGTGAGAGCAGCTTTTTCTATTACGCCTAAAAGAGTGCGAGCTTGCCACGAAGTACATGCTCAGATTCGAAACGAACGAGGATTGAAACCCCATGAGAGCGTTCTATTAACGCCCAAAGAGTGCGAGCTTGCCACGAGTACATGCTCAGATTCGAATTTCGAACGAGGATTGAAACACCTTGAACCCCATGAGAGCGTTCTATTACGCCCAAAGAGTGCGAGCTTGCCACGAGTACATGCTCAGATTCGAATTCGAACGAACGAGGATTGAAACCCCATGAGAGCGTTCTATTACGCCCTAAGAGTGCGAGCTTGCCACGAGTACATGCTCAGATTCGAACGAACGAGGATTGAAAACCCCATGAGAGCGTTCTATTTACGCCAAAGAGTGCGAGCTTGCACGCGTTGCCACGAGTACATGCTCAGATTCGAACGACGAACGAGGATTGAAACCCCATGAGAGCGCGTTCTTTCTATTAACGCCAAAGAGTGCGAGCTTGCCACGAGTACATGCTCAGATTCGATTCGAACGAACGAGGATTGAAACCCCATGAGAGCGTTTTCTATTACGCCCAAAGAGTGCGAGCTTGTCCACGAGTACATGCTCAGATTCGAACGAACGAGGATTGAAACCCCATGAGAGCGTTCTATTACGCCCTAAGAGTGCGAGCTTGCCACGAGTACATGCTCAGATTCGAAACGAACGAACGAGGATTGAAACCCCATGAGAGCGTTCTATTACGCCAAAGAGTGCGAGAGCTTGCCACGTGTACATGCTCATATTCGAACGAACGAGGATTGAAACCCCATGAGAGCGTTCTTATTACGCCCAAAGAGTGCGAGCTTGCCACGAGTACATGCTCAGATTCGATTCGAACGAACGGATTGGATTGAAACCCCATGAGAGCGTGCGACTAGTTTACGCCCAAAGAGTGCGAGCTTGCCACGAGTACATGCTCAGATTCGAACGAACGAGGATTGAAACCCCATGAGAGCGTTTCTATTACGCCCAAAGAGTGCGAGCTTGCCACGAGTACATGCTCAGATTCGAACGAACGAGGATTTGAAACCCTTATGAGAGCGTTCTATTACGCCCAAAGAGTGCGAGCTTGCCCACAGGGGAGTACATGCTCAGATTCGAACGAACGAGATTGAAACCCCATGAGAGCGTTCTATTACGCCCAAAGAGTGCGAGCTTGCCACGAGTACATGCTCAGATTCGAACGAACGAGGATTTTGAAACCCCATGAGAGCGTTCTATTACGCCCAAAGAGTGCGAGCTTGCCACGAGTACATGCTCAGATTCGAACGAACGAGGATTGAAACCCCATGAGAGCGTTTTATTACGCCAAAGAGTGCAAGCTTGCCACGAGTACATGCTCAGATTCGAACGAACGAGGATTGAAGCCCCATGAGAGCGTTCTATTACGCCCAAAGAATGCTAGCTTGCCACGAATACATGCTCAGATTCGAACGAACGAGGATTGAAACCCCATGAGAGCGTTCTATTGCGATTACGCTAAAGAGTGCGAGCTTGCCACGAATACATGCTCAGATTCGAACGAACGAGGATTGAAACCCCATGAGAGCGTTCTATTACGCCCCTAAGAGTGCGAGCTTGCCACGAGTACATGCTCAGATTCGAACGAACGAGGATTGAAACCCCATGAGAGCGTTCTATTACGCCCAAAGTGTACTAGCTTGCCACGAGTACATGCTCAGATTCGAAAGAACGAGGATTGAAACCCCATGAGAGCGTTCTACTACGCCCTAAGATTGCGAGCTTGTTCTATTACACCCAAAGAGTGCGAGCTTGCCACGAGTACATGCTCAGATTCGAACGAACGAGGATTGACCCTATGAGAGCGTTCTATTACGCCTAAGAGTGCGAGCTTGCCACGAGTACATGCTCATATTCGAACGAACGAGGATTGAAACCCCATGAGAGCGTTCTATTACGCCCAAAGAGTGAGAGCTTGCCACGAGTACATGCTCAGATTCGAACGAACGAGGATTGAAACCCCATGAGAGCGTTCTATTACGCCCAAAGAGTGCGAGCTTGCCACGAGTACATGCTCAGATTCGAACGAACGAGGATTGAAACCCCTTGAGAGCGTTCTATTGCGCCTAAAAGTGCGAGCTTGCCACGAGTACATGCTCAGATTCGAACGAACGAGGATTGAAACCCCTTGAGAGCGTTCTATTGCGCCTAAAAGTGCGAGCTTGCCACGAGTACATGCTCAGATTCGAAAGAACGATTGAAACCCCATGAGAGCGTTCTATTATGCCAAAGAGTGCGAGCTTGCCACGAGTACATGCTCATATTCGAACGAACGAGGATTGAAACCCCATGAGAGCGTTCTATTAGGCCCAAAGAGAGCGAGCATGCCACGAGTACATGTTCAGATTCGAACGAACGAGGATTGAAACCCCATGAGAGCGTTCTATTACGCCCGAAGAGTGCTAGCTTGCCACGAGTACATGCTCAGATTCGAACGAACGAGGATTGAAACCCCATGAGAGCATTCTATTACGCCCAAAGAGTGCGAGCTTGCCACGAGTACATGCCCAGATTCGAACGAACGAGGATTGAAACCCCGTGAGAGCTTTCTATTACGACCTAAGAGTGCGAGCTTGCCACGAGTACATGCTCATATTCGAACGAACGAGGATTGAAACCCCATGAGAGCGTTCTATTACGCCAAAGAGTGCGAGCTTGCCATGAGTACATGCTCATATTCGAACGAACGAGGATTGAAACCCCATGAGAGCGTTCTATTAGGCCCAAAGAGTGCGAGCTTGCCACTAGTACATGCTCAGATTCGAACGAACGAGATTGAAACCCCATGAGAGCGTTCTATTACGCCCAAAGAGTGCTAGCTTGCCACGAGTACATGCTCAGATTCGAACGAACGAGGATTGAAACCCCAAGAGAGCGTTCTATTACACTCAAAGAGTGCGAGCTTGCCACGAGTACATGCTCAGATTCGAACGAACGAGGATTGAAGCCCCATGAGAGCGTTCTATTACGCCCAAAGAGTGCTAGCTTGCCACGAGTACATGCTCAGATTCGAACGAACGAGGATTGAAACCCCATGAGAGCGTTCTATTACGCCCAAAGAGTGCTAGCTTGCCACGAGTACATGCTCAGATTCGAACGAACGAGGATTGAAACCCCGTGAGAGCTTTCTATTACGACCTAAGAGTGCGAGCTTGCCACGAGTACATGCTCATATTCGAACGAACGAGGATTGAAACCCCATGAGAGCGTACTATTACGCCAAAGAGTGCGAGCTTGCCATGAGTACATGCTCATATTCGAACGAACGAGGATTGAAACCCCATGAGAGCGTTCTATTAGGCCCAAAGAGTGCGAGCTTGCCACTAGTACATGCTCAGATTCGAACGAACGAGATTGAAACCCCATGAGAGCGTTCTATTACGCCCAAAGAGTGCTAGCTTGCCACGAGTACATGCTCAGATTCGAACGAACGAGGATTGAAACCCCATGAGAGCGTTCTATTACACTCAAAGAGAGCGAGCTTGCCACGAGTACATGCTCAGATTCGAACGAACGCGGATTGAAGCCCCATGAGAGCGTTCTATTACGCCCAAAGAGTGCTAGCTTGCCACGAGTACATGCTCAGATTCGAACGAACGAGGATTGAAACCCCATGAGAGCGTTCTATTACGCCCAAAGAGTGCTAGCTTGCCACGAGTACATGCTCAGATTCGAACGAACGAGGATTGAAACCCCATGAGAGCGTTCTATTACGCCCAAAGAGTGCGAGCTTGCCACGAGTACATGCTCAGATTCGAACGAACGGGGATTGAAACCCCGTGAGAGCGTTCTATTACGCCAAAGAGTGCGAGCTAGCCACGAGTACATGCTCATATTCGAACGAACGAGGATTGAAACCCCATGAGAGCGTTCTTTTACGCCCAAAGAGTACTAGCTTGCCACGAGTACATGCTCAGATTCGAACGAACGAGGATTGAAACCCCATGAGAGCGTTCTATTACGACCTAAGAGTGCGAGCTTGCCATGAGTACATGCTCATATTCGAACGAACGAGGATTGAAACCCCATGAGAGCGTTCTATTAGGCCCAAAGAGTGCGAGCTTGCCACTAGTACATGCTCAGATTCGAACGAACGAGATTGAAACCCCATGAGAGCGTTCTATTACGCCCAAAGAGTGCGAGCTTGCCACGAGTACATGCTCAGATTCGAACGAACGAGGATTGAAACCCCATGAGAGCATTCTATTACGCCCAAAGAGTGCGAGCTTGCCACGAGTACATGCTCAGATTCGAAAGAACGAGGATTGAAACCCCATGAGAGCGTTCTATTACGCCAAAGAGTGCGAGCTTGCCACGAGTACATGCTCATATTCGAACGAACGAGGATTGAAACCCCATGAGAGCGTTCTATTAGGCCCAAAGAGTGCGAGCTTGCCACGAGTACATGCTCATATTCGAACGAACGAGGATTGAAACCCCATGAGAGCGTTCTATTAGGCCCAAAGAGTGCGAGCTTGCCACGAGTACATGCTCAGATTCGAACGAACGAGGATTGAAACCCAATGAGAGCGTTCTATTGCGCCTAAAAGTGCGAGCTTGCCACGAGTACATGCTCAGATTCGAACGAACGAGGATTGAAACCTCATGAGAGCGTTCTATAACACTCAAAGAGAGCGAGCTTGCCACGAGTATATGCTCAGATTCGAACGAACGAGGATTCAAACCACATGAGAGCGTTCTATTACGCCCTAAGAGTGCGAGCTTGCCACGAGTACATGCTCATATTCGAACGAACGAGGATTGAAACCCCATGAGAGCGTTCTACTACGCCCTAAGATTGCGAGCTTGTTCTATTACACCCAAAGAGTGCGAGCTTGCCGTGAGTACATGCTCAGATTCGAACGAACGAGGATTGAAACCCAGTGAGAGCGTTCTATTACGCCAAAGAGTGCGAGATTGCCACGAGTACATGCTCATAATCGAACGAACGAGGATTGAAACCCCATGAGAGCGTTTTATTACACTCAAAGAGAGAGAGCTTGCCACGAGTACATGCTCAGATTCGAACGAACGAGGATTGAAACCCCATGAGAGCGTTCTATTAGGCCCAAAGAGTGCGAGCTTGCCACGAGTACATGCTCAGATTCGAACGAACGAGGATTGAAACCCCTTGAGAGCGTTCTATTGCGCCTAAAAGTGCGAGCTTGCCACGAGTACATGCTCAGATTCGAACGAACGAGGATTGAAACCCCGGGAGAGCGTTCTATAACGCCAAAGAGTGCGAGCTTGCCACGAGTACATGCTCAGATTCGAACGAACGAGGATTGAAACCCCATGAGATCGTTCTATTAGGCCCAAAGAGTGCAAGCTTGCCACGAGTACATGCTCAGATTCGAACGAACGAGGATTGAAACCCCATGAGAGCATTCTATTACGCCCAAAGAGTGCGAGCTTGCCACGAGTACATGCTCAGATTCGAAAGAACGAGGATTGAAACCCCATGAGAGCGTTCTATTACGCCAAAGAGTGCGAGCTTGCCACGAGTACATGCTCTGTCACGCCCCGGCACCGCCACTTTGGTCGGTCCGGGCGCGCGCACAGACCGCCGAACGGACAGAGCCTCCCCTGTCCGCCCAAGGCGTAGCAACGACAACAAGTACATTGAAATTTGCCCAGGACAAAAACAATAACATACATGATAGATTGCACGAGGGCAATTTCAACAGAGCGAGAGAACGATAACTTAGCTATTACACAACCAACACATTTAGGCTTCACATACAATCAACCCAAAATACAAAAACCTCCACATATATCACATACATGCTTTACTACATGACATATACAATTTTTATCTCTCAAAATGAAGCCTCTACAAGTTCTCTCATAATGTACAATAATTACTCTACTACATAGGGTACTCTAACACATGGAAGTCGACTACCTAGGGCGCTATGCCCTTGCCACGATCCTCGACCGCACCGCTCGTGCTAGGCTCTGCAAAACAGGGGGGGGGGAGAACTAAAGAAGTTCCCAGTGGGTTCGGCCGCCGATCCCGCCGACTTTCCCACTAGGTCTAATCAGGCATAAGTAGCAAGAAGAAATAAGTAGTAATAAACAACTGATGCATCTACTATGCCTCTACAATATGAAACTGGTTAAACAATAGTAATACAATGCTCATGATGCTTACCAACATTCTACTTTTCAACCCAATCAAACCGGCTCACCCGAAGGTCGAGCCCACTCACAAACCAAGGCCCACGGGGAATAACCCATCCCACTAACCAGGGGCAGTCTGCGGGGAGATAACCCTCAACCCAAGTGTGACGACTCCGGAGCTCACTGCTTGTGGTGTCGCGAACACCATCAAGCCGGACAGACTATGTGTGAGTACGATCCAGTCCCCTCATCACGGGGACACCCTACCAACCAAGGTGATAACCCACGAGGATCTACCAATCCCTCGCATCTAATGCCACAAGTGCTATCAACACATCTAGTCCAAATGCCACAAGTGTTATCAACACATCTAGTCCAAATGCCACAAGTGTTATCAAATACACCTAGCCCAAATACCACAAGTGTTATCAAATACACCTAGCCCAAATGCCACAAGTGTTATCAAATACACCTAGCCCAAATGCCACTAGTGTTATCAAACACACCTAGCCCAAATGCCACAAGTGTTATCAAATACACCTAGCCCAAATGCCACTAGTGTTATCAAACACACCTAGCCCAAATGCCACACATTCATGTCCAAGTTCAATGTTTTCTAGTTCGCATACTAGTTCTTTGCATACATAGGGTTCCATTGTCCAACGACCCAATCCTCATGCATCCAATGCCCGAATTCTCAACGTAACTTGTTTAACTCTAATTAGGAAGCATCCAAGGAAATTGAAAGCTCAACATGACATTAACCCTAGATGCATGATTTCTACACATATATACATATGACCAATAATGACAACTTAGACATAAAAGGAGATCCAACAGTTTCGGATAGCACCACCCACCTCAAGTGGTAGCCACGAAGTGGGAAAGCCTAGTTGCGCAACTTATCGACACCAATTTCTCTCGACTGCGGCAAACGAAGCCGAAAGGGTGTTTTCTTGCGGTTAGTTACCGTAGACTCGACGAAACTCCGTTCCAAGCGTTTCAACGCGTCGATTTACCCTTCAATTAGAGAGGCAAGAGATCAATTCCACTTAAAACCCCATTTCTACAAAACCCCCAATTTTAAATCTAGGTTTTCACATTTCTCCAAGAACCCCAAAATTTTCTTGGTGTTCCATGTTGCTCCAAGGCTAGGATCTCATAGAGTTTATAAAATAGCAAGAAAAGGGGTTCAAAACCAAACCCTAACCTCAAAAACCCAAAAACTCACCTTAACTTCCTTGCTTTCCTCAAGCTTCTCATGTACAAGAAGCTTACTTAACCCCTAAGCAAGCTTTTCTTCTCTACTCTTCAACTTGTTGGAGAAATCACCAAAGAGAGAGAGAGAGATTAGAGAGTGAGAGAGAGGGTTTGAGAGGAGGAGAGGAGCTCTCTTTGTGTTTGTGTGGGAGAGAATGAGAGAAAGAGAGTGTTGGGGCTTTCTTTTAATGCCCTAAGCCAATTTGCAACTTAACCCTTCAAAAAACTCATTTTTTGTTCCAACACTCATGTTTCCACTCCCACTCCCCACAAGCACTCAAAACACTTCTAAGTGATTCGGAGTCCATCTAAACTCCCTCAATTGGCCTAAAATGCCATCTAATCCGCACTTTGCCCAATTTGGCCAAAGCTCGGAAAAATGCATGGAAATTCGGTATGCTACATTCTCCCCCCCATAAAAATAGTTTCGTCCGCGAAACTCAAGTCCATACCTCAACTCAATCGGTCGAAGAGATGAGGGTAGCGCTCCCGCATCACATCCTCAAGTTTTCCCACGTAGCTTCACGTTCTTCGTGATTAGTCCATTGCACCTTAACATATGGAATCGTGCGATTCCGCAATTCCTTCACTTCGTGAGCTAGAATGCATAATGGGAACTCCTCATATGACAAGTCCTCTTGGAGCTCAACCGGCTCATATTGAAGGACGTGAGTCGGATCGTGTACATACTTGCGGAGTGTAGATACGTGGAACACGTTGTGAACTCCTGCTAGCTTTGGCGGTAGCGCTAGTCGATATGCTACGGCGCCAACCCGCTCTAGAACTTCGTATGGTCCAATGTATCGGGGACTTAGCTTTCCCCGAACTCCGAACCGCTTCACACCACGCATGGGTGACACCTTCAGGAAAACGCGGTCTCCAACCGCAAACTCAAGACTTCGCCGGTGCACATCCGCATAACTCTTCTGTCGAGTCTGCGCAGTCAAAAGTCTTTGGCGAGCAAGGCGGACCTTCTCTTCCGCCTCCTGTAACACATCCGGGCCAAGGGTGACTTGTTCGCCCACCTCACTCCAATGTATAGGAGATCGACACTTCCTTCCGTAGAGAGCTTCGAATGGCGCCATTCCAATACTCGCCTGATAGCTGTTGTTATAAGCAAACTCGGCCATCGGTAGGTGAATGTGCCATCCCCCCTTGTAATCAAGCACACACGCCCGAAGCATATCCTCAAGGATTTGTATTGTTCTCTCCGATTGACCATCACTCTGAGGATGAAACGCGGTGCTGAAATCGAGCCGTGTGCCAAGAGCACCCTGCAAGCTCTTCCAAAAGTGAGACGTGAATCGGGGGGGGTCCCGATCCGATACAATAGATACTGGAACTCCATGCAGCCTCACAACCTCATCGAGGTAAACTTGCGCTAACTTGTCGCCCGACCATGTGGTGTGGATTGGTAGGAAGTGAGCCGACTTCGTCAAACGATCCACCACCACCCAGATTGCGTCGTGACCCCCTTGCGAACGGGGTAATCCCACGACAAAATCCATCGCTATATCTTCCCATTTCCAAACGGGAATCGGTAAACTTTGAAGCTTCCCCGCCGGAAGTCGGTGTTCTGCCTTCACTTGTTGGCACACGAGGCATTGTGCCACGTAGCGCCCAACATCCTTCTTCATCCCAGGCCACCAATAGTGCATTTTTAGGTCCTTGTACATCTTGGTGCCGCCTGGATGAATGCTATAGGGAGATTGATGTGCTTCTCGTAGAATGTCTCCCCGAATCTCCTCATCATTTGGCACACACCATCGGTCTCGAAACCGAAGTGCGCCATCGGAGCCCATACTAAAAACCACTAACTCGCCCACCCTCGATGTTGTGCCGCACCTTTTGGAGATCCGGGTCCGAAGACTGTCGATCCTTGATCCTCTCCAACAAGGTCGGTTGAACGACAAGAGCGGCAAGTATAACTGGGGCATCCGGAGTCACAACCTCAAGGTTGAATCGCCGCATTTCCTCAAGCAACGGCGGCTGGCTCGTGATCATCATTGCAAGGTTTTCCACTGACTTTCTACTAAGCGCATCCGCCACGACATTGGCTTTCCCCGGATGGTATAGAATGGTTACATCGTAGTCTTTCAATAACTCTAACCACCTGCGCTGCCTCATGTTCAACTCCTTCTGCGTAAATAAGTATTTGAGGCTCTTGTGATCTGTGTATACCTCGCAATGCTCACCATACAGATAGTGTCTCCACAGCTTAAGAGCGAAGACCACCGCAGCTAGCTCTAGGTCATGAATGGGGTAGTTCTTCTCATAGCTCTTCAACTGGCGGGAAGCATACGCAATAACTTGCCCGCGCTGCATCAGAACACACCCCAGACCTTGATATGATGCATCGCTATACACCACGAAACTCTCCCCTTGAACCGGTAGGGCGAGAACCGGAGCGGTAGTTAACCTTTCCTTCAACTCGTTGAAGCTCCGATCACACTCATCGCTCCACGAGAACTTAACTCCCTTATGCGTGAGGCGCGTCAGTGGAGTAGTGATTTTCGAAAACCCCTTCACAAATCGCCGATAATAGCCCGCAAGACCAATGAAACTACGGACCTCCGTGACATTCGTCGGGCGAGGCCAATCTTTAACCGCCTCCACCTTCCCCGGGTCGACAGACACGCCACCCTCCGATACCACGTGACCCAAGAAGGCGACCTTACGGAGCCAAAAGTCGCACTTCTTCAACTTCGCATAAAGCTTCTCCTCCCGTAGAACCCGTAGCACAATTCTCAGATGCTCCTTGTGTTCTTCATCACTTCGGGAGTAGACCAATATGTCGTCTATGAACACTACGACAAATCGATCTAAAAAGGACTTGAAAACACGGTTCATTAGATCCATGAATGCTGCAGGGGCATTAGTAAGCCCAAACGGCATAATCATGAATTCATAATGTCCATACCGCGTACGAAATGCCGTCTTATGCACATCCTCCGGCTTGATCTTCAACTGGTGATACCCCGACTGAAGATCAATCTTCGAATACACCCGAGACCCTTGCAACTGATCAAACAAGTCATCGATGCGGGGCAACGGGTACTTATTCTTGATCGTAACCTTGTTAAGCTCGCGATAATCCACGCAGAGCCGGAGCGTGCCATCCTTTTTCCTCACAAACAGCACCGGGGCTCCCCAAGGTGATACACTTGGCTTAATGAAGCCTTTATCAAGAAGATCCTGCAACTGAGCCTTTAGTTCTTTTAACTCGGCCGGTGCCATTCTATACGGGGCCTTCGAAACTGGCGCTGTCCCGGGAACCAAGTCTATCACAAACTCGATCTCCCGGTCGGGTGGTATTCCCAACAACTCTGGGGGAAATACATCCGGAAACTCACGAACCACTGGAATGTCCTCGAGCGCCGGAACCTCCCTACGGCTCTCCACCACCGTCGCTAAATAAGCCACACAACCACTATTGATTAACTTCTTCGCACGCGACGTGGTCACAGTCATGGCAAAGAGCGTACTCTTACAACCGCGATAGGTGAACTCCTTCTGTTCAGGCTCATGAAACGTTACCACCTTGCTTTCACAATCAATGGTTGCGTAGTACTTTGAGAGCCAATCCATACCTAATATTAGGTCAAACCCCTTCAACTGTCTCAACACAAGTAAATCCGCCGGCATAATCCATTCACCTATTTGTACTGGACAAGCCGCGCATACATCCGTAACACAAAACGCGTGTTCGGGAGCATGGACCCACCTAGCATGCATGCCTTCTATAATGCTTATGCCATGAACAACTGCAAATGATTGGCTAATAAACGAGTGGGATGCACCCGTGTCAAATAAAGCTCTACATCTTATTCCACTTAACAGTACAATACCTGCTACGACGTCGTCGACCACGGCAGGCTCCTCCACTTGAGCGGCGAATACACGGCCACTTGGTGCCGGTCGGGGTCCCTCGGACTGACGCGGCATCATGGCGCGCCCAGCAGATACTGCGGTGGGCGGAACTCCCGCATACTGTCTCGGGGTGGACTGAACTGAAGCATATGACGGGGCGGGTGATGACCCTCTTGGGCACTCACGACCTATGTGTCCAGCTTGACCACACCTAAAGCACCTCCCCTCACGCTGGGCACAAGCCTGCGGTCAATGGTCCCCGCCGCAAATAACACACCGCAAAAGCTTCCCTGGCTGCCCCCGAGGGTACCTAGGGGGCTTCTTAGAACTTGACTGTCCCCCGGCACCACTCATAGTCCGCTTCCTTCCCTTCTCTTTCTCATACGACTCGCGCTCCTCCCGCGCGATCGCATTTCCTTGCTCTACCCATAGAGCCCGGTCCAACACCTCAACAAGGTCTGAAGCTTGAAGGAGTGCACTACTCTGAAAATCTCGGGTCGAAGTCCTCGCTCGAAGCACTCCGCTTTGTCTCGGTCGTCCCGTACCACGCTCGGGACACAGTTCACTATATGCGAGAACTCCCTCTCGTACTCCCTCACTGAGCGACTCCCCTGCTTCAACTTTCGGAAGTCCTCCTTCAGCTTCCTCTTCACACTATCGGGGAAGTACTCGGTGAATAACAACCCTCGAAACTCCTCCCAAGTGACTGGAGGAAGGTCCGAGGATCGATTCTTCTTAACTCCCCTCCACCACACTCGAGCCGACTTCTCAAAGCAGTGTGCAGCAAGATGTACCTTGTCCTGCTCAAGGGTATAGATGTCCTCGAACAGGGTCTCCATCGAAGCGACCCAAGACTCCACCACCCATGGGTCTACCGTTTCACCGTCGAACGTTGGCGGATTAAACTTCTTAAAAGTCGTCAAAGCCGCAAGCGCTCGCTCTCTTTCCGCGTCCACATCGGGGACCGAGGAGCCAGAAGCCGCCGGAGGAGCACTCATCGGGCCATGGCGCGCCGTCACTGGCACGGCAGGCGCGTCCACTCCCTCAGTGGCATCCGGCGCATGTGTCGGAGGCGCGGGCGGTTCACGACTAATTTGGGTTGCCGCCGCCACCTGTTGTGACACCAACTCCTGAAGCTTCTTTTATTTGCTCCTCCTGCCGCTGCGAAGCTTCAGCCTGCAATTGAGAGGCCTCGGCTTGCCTCTGCACCACCCCGATTAACGCCGCTACCTGGTCCCGCAACTCCATGACCTCACTGGAGTCGGACCGCTCGGGCACCTCAGAAGGTGGCACCGGAGTCGACATCTTTTCAACGTGCTTTCCTTAGGGACCTGAAACACAACACTTGGGTTAATCACTCAAACCCACAAAACCACGCGATTCAAGAACGTAAGCAAACAAAACCAATTTAGGCGAAAGCACACAAGGGTACTCATTCTCCTCCCTAGGTGTTATGTTGTCGGCCGCCAACATAACCTCCTTGAGTCGAGAATAAATAACACTTGAATCCGTCTCTAGCAACTATTAGAGACATACTAACAACTAGACCCAATCAATTTTGACTTCCGCCATTAAGCATAGATCACCGTCTCTCACGTGCCTAGGTCCTTATTGTCACCATCCTAAGGTTTCCTAGGTCCATCCTAGACTTCTCTACGCTCTGATACCACTTTATCTGTCACGCCCCGGCACCGCCACTTTGGTCGGTCCGGGCGCGCGCACAGACCGCCGAACGGACAGAGCCTCCCCTGTCCGCCCAAGGCGTAGCAACGACAACAAGTACATTGAAATTTGCCCAGGACAAAAACAATAACATACATGATAGATTGCACGAGGGCAATTTCAACAGAGCGAGAGAACGATAACTTAGCTATTACACAACCAACACATTTAGGCTTCACATACAATCAACCCAAAATACAAACACCTCCACATATATCACATACATGCTTTACTACATGACATATACAATTTTTATCTCTCAAAATGAAGCCTCTACAAGTTCTCTCATAATGTACAATAATTACTCTACTACATAGGGTACTCTAACACATGGAAGTCGACTACCTAGGGCGCTATGCCCTTGCCACGATCCTCGACCGCACCGCTCGTGCTAGGCTCTGCAAAACAGGGGGGGTGAGAACTAAAGAAGTTCCCAGTGGGTTCGGCCGCCGATCCCGCCGACTTTCCCACTAGGTCTAATCAGGCATAAGTAGCAAGAAGAAATAAGTAGTAATAAACAACTGATGCATCTACTATGCCTCTACAATATGAAACTGGGTTAAACAATAGTAATACAATGCTCATGATGCTTACCAACATTCTACTTTTCAACCCAATCAAACCGGCTCACCCGAAGGTCGAGCCCACTCACAAACCAAGGCCCACGGGGAATAACCCATCCCACTAACCAGGGGCAGTCTGCGGGGAGATAACCCTCAACCCAAGTGTGACGACTCCGGAGCTCACTGCTTGTGGTGTCGCGAACACCATCAAGCCGGACAGACTATGTGTGAGTACGATCCAGTCCCCTCATCACGGGGACACCCTACCAACCAAGGTGATAACCCACGAGGATCTACCAATCCCTCGCATCTAATGCCACAAGTGCTATCAACACATCTAGTCCAAATGCCACAAGTGTTATCAACACATCTAGTCCAAATGCCACAAGTGTTATCAAATACACCTAGCCCAAATGCCACAAGTGTTATCAAATACACCTAGCCCAAATGCCACAAGTGTTATCAAATACACCTAGCCCAAATGCCACTAGTGTTATCAAACACACCTAGCCCAAATGCCACAAGTGTTATCAAATACACCTAGCCCAAATGCCACTAGTGTTATCAAACACACCTAGCCCAAATGCCACACATTCATGTCCAAGTTCAATGTTTTCTAGTTCGCATACTAGTTCTTTGCATACATAGGGTTCCATTGTCCAACGACCCAATCCTCATGCGTCCAATGCCCGAATTCTCAACGTAACTTGTTTAACTCTAATTAGGAAGCATGCAAGGAAATTGAAAGCTCAACATGACATTAACCCTAGGTGCTTGATTTCTACACATATATGCATATGACCAATAATGACAACTTAGACATAAAAGGAGATCCAACAGTTCCGGATAGCACCACCCACCTCAAGTGGTAGCCACGAAGTGGGAAAGCCTAGTTGCGCAACTTATCAACACCAATTTCTCTCGACTGCGGCAAACGAAGCCGAAAGGGTGTTTTCTTGCAGTTAGTTACCGTAGACTCGACGAAACTCCGTTCCAAGCGTTTCAACGCGTCGATTTACCCTTCAATTAGAGAGGCAAGAGATCAATTCCACTTAAAACCCCATTTCTACAAAACCCCCAATTTTAACCCTAGGTTTTCACATTTCTCCAAGAACCCCAAAATTTTCTTGGTGTTCCATGTTGCTCCAAGGCTAGGATCTCATAGAGTTTATAAAATAGCAAGAAAAGGGGTTCAAAACCAAACCCTAACCTCAAAAACCCAAAAACTCACCTTAACTTCCTTGCTTTCCTCAAGCTTCTCATGTACAAGAAGCTTACTTAACCCCTAAGCAAGCTTTTCTTCTCTACTCTCTTGCTTAGAGAGGAGAGAGAGGGTTTAAAGCTCAACTTTGTGAGAGAGAAAGAGAAAGAAACCCCTAAGTTGAGAGGCTTTCTTTCTCTAAGATAGAACGCTCTCATGGGGTTTCACTCCTCGTTCCCCACGTTCGAATCTGAGCATGTACTCGTGGCAAGCTCGCACTCTTTGGGCGTAATAGAACGCTCTCATGGGGTTTCAATCCTCGTTCGTTCGAATCTGACATTAGCTCGTGGCAAGCTCGCACTCTTTGGGCGTAATAGAACGCTCTCATGAGGTTTCAATCCTCGTTCGTTCGAATCTGAGCATGTACTCGTGGCAAGCTCGCACTTTTTTGGGCGTAATAGAACGCTCTCATGGGGTTTCAATCCTCGTTCGTTCGAATCTGAGCATGTACTCGTGGCAAGCTCGCACTCTTAGGCGTAATAGAACGCTCTCATGGGGTTTCAATCCTCATGGGGTTTCAATCGTCGTTCGTTCGAATCTGAGCATGTACTCGTGGCAAGCTCGCACTCTTTGGGCGTAATAGAACGCTCTCATGGGGTTTCAATCCTCGTTCGTTCGAATCTGAGCATGTACTCGTGGCAAGCTCGCACTCTTTGGGCGTAATAGAACGCTCTCATGGGGTTTCAATCCTCGTTCGTTCGAATCTGAGCATGTACTCGTGGCAAGCTCGCACTCTTAGGCATAATAGAACGTCCTCATGGGGTTTCAATCCTCGTTCGTTCGAATCTGAGCATTTACTCGTGGCAAGCTCGCACTCTTAGGGCGTAATAGAACGCTCTCATGGGGTTTCAATCCTCGTTCGTTCGAATCTGAGCATGTACTCGTGGCAAGCTCGCACTCTTTGGGCGTAATAGAACGCTCTCATGGGGTTTCAATCCTCTTCGTTCGTTCGAATCTGAGCATGTACTCGTGGCAAGCTCGCACTCTTTGGGCGTAATAGAACGCTCTCATGGGGTTTCAATCCTCGTTCGTTCGAATCTGAGCATGTACTCGTGGCAAGCCCGCACTCTTTAGGCGTAATAGAACGCTCTCATGGGGTTTCAATCCTCGTTCGTTCGAATCTGAGCATGTACTCGTGGCAAGCCCGCACTCTTTGGGCGTAATAGAACGCTCTCATGGGGTTTCAATCCTCGTTCGTTCGAACCTGAGCATGTACTCGTGGCAAGCTCGCACTCTTTGGGCGTAATAGAACGCTCTCATGGGGCTTCAATCCTCGTTCGTTCGAATCTGAGCATGTACTCGTGGCAAGCTCGCACTCTTTGGGCGTAATAGAACGCTCTCATGGGGTTTCAATCCTCGTTCGTTCGAATCTGAGCATGTACTCGTGGCAAGCTCGCACTCTTAGGCGTAATAGAACGCTCTCATGGGGTTTCAATCCTCGTATCCTCGTTCGTTCGAATCTGAGCATGTACTCGTGGCAAGCTCGCACTCTTAGGCGTAATAGAACGCTCTCATGGGGTTTCAATCCTCGTTCGTTCGAATCTGAGCATGTACTCGTGGCAAGCTCGCACTCTTTGGGCGTAATAGAACGCTCTCATGGGGTTTCAATCCTCGTTCGTTCGAATCTGAGCATGTACTCGTGGCAAGCTCGCACTCTTTGGGCGTAATAGAACGCTCTCATGGGGTTTCAATCCTCGTTCGTTCGAATCTGAGCATGTACTCGTGGCAAGCTCGCACTCTTTGGGCGTAATAGAACGCTCTCATGGGGTTTCAATCCTCGTTCGTTCGAATCTGAGCATGTACTCGTGGCAAGCTCGCACTCTTTGGGCGTAATAGAACGCTCTCATGGGGTTTCAATCCCTCGTTCGTTCGAATCTGAGCATGTACTCGTGGCAAGCTCGCACTCTTTGGGCGTAATAGAAACGCTCTCAGGTTTCAATCCTCGTCAATCCTCGTTCGTTCGAATCTGAGCATGTACTCGTGGCAAGCTCGCACTCTTGGGCGTAATAGAATAGAACGCTCTCATGGGGTTCCAATCCTCGTTCGTTCGAATCTGAGCATGTACTCGTGGCAAGCTCGCACTCTTTGGGCGTAATAGAATGCTCTCATGGGGTTTCAATCCTCGTTCGTTCGTTCGAATCTGAGCATGTACTCGTGGCAAGCTCGCACTCTTTGGGCGTAATAGAACGCTCTCATGGGGTTTCAATCCTCGTTCGTTCGAATCTGAGCATGTACTCGTGGCAAGCTCGCACTCTTTGGGCGTAATAGAACGCTCTCATGGGGTTTCAATCCTCCTCGTTCGTTCGAATCTGAGCATGTACTCGTGGCAAGCTCGCACTCTTTGGGCGTAATAGAACGCTCTCATGGGGTTTTCAATCCTCGTTCGTTCGAATCTGAGCATGTACTCGTGGCAAGCTCGCACTCTTCGGGCGTAATAGAACGCTTCATGGGGTTTCAATCCTCGTTCGTTCGAATCTGAGCATGTACTCGTGGCAAGCTCGCACTCTCTTGGGCGTAATAGAACGCTCTCATGGGGTTTCAATCTCTCGTTCGTTCGAATCTGAGCATGTACTCGTGGCAAGCTCGCACTATTTGGGCGTAATTGAGCGCTCTCATGGGGTTTCAATTCCCGTTCGTTCGAATTTGAGCATGTACTCTTGGCAAGTTCGCACTCTTGGGAGTAATAGAACGCTCTCATGGGGTTTCAATCCTCGTTCGTTCGAATCTGAGCATGTACTCGTGGCAAGCTCGCACTCTTGGGAGTAATAGAACGCTCTCATGGGGTTTCAATCCTCGTTCGTTCGAATCTGAGCATGTACTCGTGGCAAGCTCGCACTCTTTGGGCGTAATAGAACGCTCTCATGGGGTTTCAATCCTCGTTCGTTCGAATCTGAGCATGTACTCGTGGCAAGCTCGACTCACTCTTTGGGCGTAATCGAACGCTCTCATGGGGTTTCAATCCTCGTTCGTTCGAATCTGAGCATGTACTCGTGGCAAGCTCGCACTCTTAGGCGTAATAGAACGCTCTCATGGGGTTTCAATCCTCTTTCGTTCGAATCTGAGCATGTACTCGTGGCAAGCTCGCACTCTTTGGGCGTAATAGAATGCTCTCATCATGGGGGTTTCAATCCTCGTTCGTTTCGAATCTCATGAGCATGTACTCGTGGCAAGCTCGCACTCTTTGGGCGTAATAGAACGCTCTCATGGGGTTTCAATCCGTTCGTTTCGAATCGAATCTGAGCATGTACTCGTGGCAAGCTCGCACTCTTTAGGCGTAATAGAACGCTCTCATGGGGTTTCAATCCTCGTTCGTTCGAATCTGAGCATGTACTCGTGGCAAGCTCGCACTCTTAGGCGTAATAGAACGCTCTCATGGGGTTTCAATCCTCGTTCGTTCGAATCTGAGCATGTACTCGTGGCAAGCTCGCACTCTTTGGGCGTAATAGAACGCTCTCATGGGGTTTCAATCGTCGTTCGTTCGAATCTGAGCATGTACTCGTGGCAAGCTCGCACTCTTTGGGCGTAATAGAACGCTCTCATGGGGTTTCAATCCTCGTTCGTTCGAATCTGAGCATGTACTCGTGGCAAGCTCGCACTCTTTGGGCGTAATAGAACGCTCTCATGGGTTTTTCAATCCTCGTTCGTTTCGAATCTGAGCATGTACTCGTGGCAAGCTCGCACTCTTTGGGCGTAATAGAACGCTCTCATGGGGTTTCAATCCTCGTTTCGTTCGAATCTGAGCATGTACTCGTGGCAAGCTCGCACTCTTTGGGCGTAATAGAAGAACGCTCTCATGGGGTTTCAATCCTCGTTCGTTCGAATCTGAGCATGTACTCGTGGCAAGCTCGCACTCTTTGGGCGTAATAATAGAACGCTCTCATGGGGGTTTCAATCCTCGTTCGTTCGAATCTGAGCATGTACTCGTGGCAAGCTCGCACTCTTTGGGCGTAATAGAACGCTCTCATGGGGTTTCAAATCCTCGTTCGTTCGAATCGAATCTGAGCGTAATAGAACGCTCTCATGTACTCGTGGCAATCTGAGCGCACTCGTGGCAAGCTCGCACTCTCTTAGGCGTAATAGAACGCTCTCATGGGGTTTCAATCCTCGTTCGTTCGAATCTGAGCATGTACTCGTGGCAAGCTCGCACTCTTTGGGCGTAATAGAACGCTCTCATGGGGTTTCAATCCTCGTTCGTTCGAATCTGAGCATGTCTCTGAGCATGTACTCGTGGCAAGCTCGCACTCTTTGGGCGTAATAGAACGCTCTCATGGGGGGTTTCAATCCTCGTTCGTTCGAATCTGAGCATGTACTCGTGGCAAGCTCGCACTCTTTGGGCGTAATAGAACGCTCTCATGGGGTTTCAATCCTCGTTCGTTCGAATCTGAGCATGTACTCGTGGCAAGCTCGCACTCTTTGGGCGTAATAGAACGCTCTCATGGGGGTTTCAATCCTCGTTCGTTCGAATCTGAGCATGTACTCGTGGCAAGCTCGCACTCTTTGGGCGTAATAGAACGCTCTCATCATGGGGGTTTCAATCCTCGTTCGTTCGTTTCGTTCGAATCTGAGCATGTACTCGTGGCAAGCTCGCACTCTTTGGGCGTAATAGAACGCTCTCATGGGGTTTCAATCCTCGTTCGAATCGAATCTGAGCATGTACTCGTGGCAAGCTCGCACTCTTAGGGCGTAATAGAACGCTCTCATGGGGTTTTTCAATCCTCGTTCGTTCGAATCTGAGCATGTACTCGTGGCAAGCTCGCACTCTTGGGCGTAATAGAACGAACTCTCTCATGGGGTTTCAATCCTCGTTCGTTCGAATCTGAGCATGTACTCGTGGCAAGCTCGCACTCTTAGGCGTAATAGAACGCTCTCTCTCATGGGGTTTCAATCCGTTCGTTCGTTCGAATCTGAGCATGTACTCGTGGCAAGCTCGCACTCTTTGGGCGTAATAGAACGCTCTCATGGGGTTTCAATCCTCGTTCGTTCGAATCTGAGCATGTACTCGTGGCAAGCTCGCACTCTTTTGGGCGTAATAGAACGCTCTCATGGGGTTTTTCAATCCTCGTTCGTTCGAATCTGAGCATGTACTCGTGGCAAGCTCGCACTCTTGGGCGTAATAAAGAACGCTCTCTCTCATGGGGTTTCAATCCTCGTTCGTTCGAATCTGAATCATGAGCATGTACTCGTGGCAAGCTCGCACTCTTGGGCGTAAATAGAACGCTCTCATGGGGTTTCAATCCTCGTTCGAATCGAATCTGAGCATGCTACTACTCGTGGCAAGCTCGCACTCTTGGCGTAATAGAACGCTCTCATGGGGTTTCAATCCTCGTTCGTTCGAATCTGAGCATGTACTCGTGATAAGCTCGCACTCTTTGGGCGTAATAGAACGCTCTCATGGGGTTTCAATCTTCGTTCGTTCGTACGAATCTGAGCATGTACTCGTGGCAAGCTCGCACTCTTTGGCGCAATAGAAAGCTCTCATGGGGTTCCAATCCTCGTTCGTTCGAATCTGAGCATGTACTCGTTGCAAGCTCGCACTCTTTGGGCGTAATAGAACGCTCTCATGGGGTTCAAATCCTCGTTTGTTCGAATCTGAGCATGTACTCGTGGCAAGCTCGCACTCTTAGGCGCAATAGAACGCTCTCATGGGGTTTCAATCCTCATTCGTTCGAATCTGAGCATGTACTCGTGGCAAGCTCGCACTCTTTGGGCGTAATAGAACGCTCTCATGGGGTTTCAATCTTCGTTCGTTCGAATCTGAGCATGTACTCGTGGCAAGCTCGCACTCTTAGGCGTAATAGAACGCTCTCATGGGGTTTCAATCCTCGTTCGTTCGAATCTGAGCATGTACTCGTGGCAAGCTCGCACTCTTTGGGCGTAATAGAACGCTCTCATGGGGTTTCAATCCTCGTTCGTTCGAATCTGAGCATGTACTCGTGGCAAGCTCGCACTCTTTAGGCGTAATAGAACGCTCTCATGGGGTTTCAATCCTCGTTCGTTCGAATCTGAGCATGTACTCGTGGCAAGCCCGCACTCTTTGGGGGCGTAATAGAACGCTCTCATGGGGTTTCAATCCTCGTTCGTTCGTTCGAATCTGAGCATGTACTCGTGGCAAGCTCGCACTCTTGGGCGTAATAGAACGCTCTCATGGGGTTTTTCAATCCTCGTTCGTTCGAATCTGAGCATGTACTCGTGGCAAGCTCGCACTCTTTGGGCGTAATAGAACGCTCTCATGGGGTTTCAATCCTCGTTCGTTCGAATCTGAGCATGTACTCGTGGCAAGCTCGCACTCTTGGGCGTAATAGAACGCTCTCATGGGGTTTCAATCCTCGTTCGTTCGAATCTGCATGCATGTACTCGTGGCAAGCTCGCACTCTTTGGGCGTAATAGAACGCTCTCATGGGGTTTCAATCCTCGTTCGTTCGAATCTGAGCATGTACTCGTGGCAAGCTCGCACTCTTTAGGCGTAAATAGAACGCTCTCATGGGGTTTCAATCCTCGTTCGTTCGAATCTGAGCATGTACTCGTGGCAAGCTCGCACTCTTTGGGCGTAATAGAACGCTCTCATGGGGTTTTCAATCCTCGTTCGTTCGAATCTGAGCATGTACTCGTGGCAAGCTCGCACTCTTTGGGCGTAATAGAAACGCTCTCATGGGGTTTCAATCCTCGTTCGTTCGTTCGAAATCTGAGCATGTACTCTCGTGGCAAGCTCGCACTCTTTGGGCGTAATAGAACGCTCTCATGGGGTTTCAATCCTCGTTCGTTTCGAATCTGAGCATGTACTCGTGGCAAGCTCGCACTCTTGGGCGTAATAGAACGCTCTCATGGGGTTTTCAATCCTCGTTCGTTTCGAATCTGAGCATGTACTCGTGGCAAGCTCGCACTCTTGGGCGTAATAATAGAACGCTCTCATGGGGGTTTTTCAATCCTCGTTCGTTCGAATCTGAGCATGTACTCGTGGCCAGCTCGCACTCTTTGGGCGTAATAGAACGCTATCATGGGGTTTCAATCCTCGTTCGTTCGAATCTGAGCATGTACTCGTGGCAAGCTCGCACTCTTAGGCGTAATAGAACGCTCTCATGGGGTTTCAATATTCGTTCGTTCGAATCTGAGCATGTACTCGTGGCAAGCTCGCACTCTTTGGGCGTAATAGAACGCTCTCATGGGGTTTCAATCCTCGTTCGTTCGAATCTGAGCATGTACTCGTGGCAAGCTCGCACTCTTTAGGCGTAATAGAACGCTCTCATGGGGTTTCAATCCTCGTTCGTTCGAATCTGAGCATGTACTCGTGGCAAGCTCGCACTCTCTTAGGCGTAAAGAACGCTCTCTCATGGGGTTTCAATCTCGTTCGTTCGTTCGAATCTGAGCATGTACTCGTGGCAAAGCTCGCACTCTTTGGGCGTAATAGAACGCTCTCATGGGGTTTCAATCCTCGTTCGTTCGAATCTGAGCATGTACTCGTGGCAAGCTCGCACTCTTTGGGCGTAATAGAACGCTCTCATGGGGTTTCAATCCTCGTTCGTTCGAATCTGAGCATGTACTCGTGGGCAAGCTCGCACTCTTAGGGGCGTAATAGAACGCTCTCATGGGGTTTCAATCTCTCGTTCGTTCGAATCTGAGCATGTACTCGTGGCAAGCTCGCACTCTTTGGGCGTAATAGAACGCTCTCATGGGTTTTTCAATCCGTTCGTTCGTTCGAATCTGAGCATGTACTCGTGGCAAGCTCGCACTCTCTTGGGCGTAAGAGAACGCTCTCATGGGGTTTCAATCCTCGTTCGTTCGAATCTGAGCATGTACTCGTGGCAAGCTCGCTCACTTAGGCGTAATAGAACGCTCTCATGGGGGTTTTTCAATCCTCGTTCGTCGAATCGAATCTGAGCATGTACTCGTGGCAAGCTCGCACACTTTGGGCGTAATAGAACGCTCTCATGGGGTTTCAATCCTCGTTTGTTCGAATCTGAGCATGTACTCGTGGCAAGCTCGCACTCTTTGGCGTAATAGAACGCTCTCACGGGGGTTTCAATCCTCGTTCGTTCGAATCTGAGCATGTACTCGTGGCAAGCTCGCACTCTTTGGGCGTAATAGAACGCTCTCATGGGGTTTTCAATCCTCGTTCGTTCGAATCTGAGCATGTACTCGTGGCAAGCTCGCACTCTTTGGGCGTAATAGAACGCTCTCATGGGGTTTCAATCCTCGTTCGTTCGAATCTGAGCATGTACTCGTGGCAAGCTCGCACTCTTTGGGCGTAATAATAGAACGCTCTCATGGGGTTTCAATCCTCGTTCGTTCGAATGAGCAGCATGTACTCGTGGCGTGGCAAGCTCGCTCGCACTCTTAAGGCGTAATAGAACGCTCTCATGGGGTTTCAATCCTCGTTCGTTCGAATCGAGCATGCATCTGAGCATGTACTCGTGGCAAGCAAGCTCGCACTCTTTGGGCGTAATAGAACGCTCTCATCATGGGGGTTTCAATCCTCGTTCGTCGTTCGTTCGAATCTGAGCATGTACTGTACTGGTGGCAAGCTCGCACTCTTTGGGCGTAATAGAACGCTCTCATGGGGTTTCAATCGTTCTCGTTCGTTCGAATCTGAGCATGTACTCGTGGCAAGCTCGCACTCTTGGGCGTAATAGAACGCTCTCATGGGGTTTCAATCCTCTCGTTCGAATCGAGTTCGTTCGAATCTGAGCATGTACTCGTGGCAAGCTCGCACTTAGGGCGTAATAGAACGCTCTCATGGGGTTTCAATCCTCGTTCGTTCGAATCTGAGCATGTACTCGTGGCAAGCTCGCACTCTTGGCGTAATAGAACGCTCTCATGGGGGTTTCAATCCTCTCGTTCGTTCGTTCGAATCTGAGCATGTACTCGTGGCAAGCTCGCACTCTTGGGCGTAATAGAACGCTCTCATGGGGTTTCAATCCTCGTTCGTTCGTTCGAATCTGAGCATGTACTCGTGGCAAGCTCGCACTCTTTGGGTAATAGAACGCTCTCATGGGGTTTCAATCTCGTTCGTTCGAATCTGAGTTCGAATCTGAGCGTGTACTCGTGGCAAGCTCGCACTCTTGGGGCGTAATAGAACGCTCTCATGGGGTTTCAATCCTCGTTCGTTTCGTTCGAAGCTCTGAGCATGTACACGTGGCAAGCTCGCACTCTTTGGGCGTAATAGAACGCTCTCATGGGGTTTTAATCCTCGTTCGTTCGAATCTGAGCATGTACTCGTGGCAAGCTCGCACTCTTGGGGCGTAATAGAACGCTCTCATGGGGTTTCAATCCTCGTTCGTTCGAATCTGCAACTACTCGTGGCAAGCTCGCACTCTTTGGGCGTAATTGGGCGTAATAGAATGCTCGCATGGTGTTTCAATCCTCGTTCGTTCGAATCTGAGCAATTACTCGTGGCAAGCTCGCACTCTTTGGGTGCAATAGAACGCTCTCATGGGGTTTCAATCCTCGTTCGTTCGAATCTGAGCATGCACACGTGGCAAGCTCGCACTCTTAGGCGTAATAGAACGCTCTCTTGGGGTTTCAATCCTCGTTCGTTCGAATCTGAGCATGTACTCGTGGCAAGCTCGCATTCTATGGGCGTAATAGAACGCTCTCTCATGGGGTTTTTCAATCTCGTTCGAATCTGAATCTGAGCTCGCACTCTGGGCATGAAACTCGTGGCAAAGCTCGCACTCTTTGGGCGTAATAGAACGCTCTCATGGGGTTTCAATCCGTTCTCGTTCGTTCGAATCTGAGCATGTACTCGTGGCAAGCTCGCACTCTTGGGCGTAATAGAACGCTCTCATGGGTTTTTCAATCCTCGTTCGTTCGAATCTGAGCATGTACTCGTGGCAAGCTCGCACTCTTTAGGCGTAATAGAACGCTCTCATGGGGTTTCAATCCGTTCGTTCGTTCGAATCTGAGCATGTACTCGTGGCAAGCTCGCACTCTTTGGGCGTAATAGAACGCTCTCATGGGGGGTTTCAATCCTCGTTCGTTCGAATCTGAGCATGTACTCGTGGCAAGCTCGCACTCTTGGGCGTAATAGAACGCTCTCATGGGGTTTCAATCCTCGTTCGTTCGAATCTGAGCATGTACTCGTGGCAAGCTCGCACTCTTTGGGCGTAATAGAACGCTCTCATGGGGTTTCAATCCTCGTTCGTTCGAATCTGAGCATGTACTCGTGGCAAGCTCGCACTCTTTGGGCGTAATAGAACGCTCTCATGGGGTTTTTCAATCCTCGTTCGTTCGAATCTGAGCATGTACTGTGGCAAGCTCGCACTCTTTGGGCGTAATAGAACGCTCTCATGGGGTTTTTCAATCTCGTTCGTTCGTCGTTCGAATCTGAGCATGTACTCGTGGCAAGCTCGCACTCTTGGGCGTAATAGAACGCTCTCATGGGGTTTTCAATCCTCGTTCGTTCGAATCTGAGCATGTACTCGTGGCAAAGCTCGCACTCTTAGGCGTAATAGAACGCTCTCATGGGGTTTCAATCCTCGTTCGTTCGAATCTGAGCATGTACTCGTGGCAAGCTCGCACTCTTAGGCGTAATAGAACGCTCTCATGGGGTTTCAATCCTCGTTCGTTCGAATCTGAGCATGTACTCGTGGCAAGCTCGCACTCTTTGGGCGTAATAGAACGCTCTCTCATGGGGTTTCAATCTCTCGTTCGTTCCAATCTGAGCATGTACTCGTGGCAAGCTAGCACTCTTTGGGCGTAATAGAACGCTCTCAAGGGGTTTCAATCTTCGTTCGTTCGAATCTGAGCGAATCTGAGCATGTACTCGTGGCAAGCTCGCACTCTTAGGGCGTAATAGAACGCTCTCATGGGGTTTCAATCCTCGTTCGTTCGAATCTGAGCATGTACTCGTGGCAAGCTCGCACTCTTAGGGCGTAATAGAACGCTCTCATGGGGTTTCAATCTCTCAATCCTCGTTCGTTCGAATCTGAGCATGTACTCGTGGCAAGCTCGCACTCTTTAGGCGTAATAGAACGCTCTCATGGGGTTTTCAATCCTCGTTCGTTCGAATCTGAGCATGTACTCGTGGCAAGCTCGCACTCTTTGGGCGTAATAGAACGCTCTCATGGTTTTTTTCAATCCTCGTTCGTTCTAATCTGAACAAGTACTCGTGGCAAGCTAGCACTCTTTGGGCGTAATAGAACGCTCTCATGGGGTTTCAATCCTCGTTCATTCGAATCTGAGCATGTACTCGTGGCAAGCTCGCACTCTTTGGGCGTAATAGAACGCTCTCATGGGGCTTCAATCTTCGTTCGTTCGAATCTGAGCATGTACTCGTGGCAAGCTCGCACTCTTTGGGCGTAATAGAACGCTCTCATGGGGTTTTAATCCTCGTTGTTTCGAATCTGAGCATGTACTCGTGGCAAGCTCGCACTCTTTGGGCGTAATAGAACGCTATCATGGGGTTTCAATCCTCGTTCGTTCGAATCTGAGCATGTACTCGTGGCAAGCTCGCACTCTTTGGGCGTAATAGAACGCTCTCATGGGGTTTCAATCCTCGTTCGTTCGAATCTGAGCATGTACTCGTGGCAAGCTCGCACTCTTAGGCGTAAGAGAACGCTCTCATGGGGTTTCAATCCTCGTTCGTTCGAATCTGAGCATGTACTCGTGGCAAGCTCGCACTCTTAGGCGTAATAGAACGCTCTCATGGGGTTTCTATCCTCGTTCGTTCGAATCTGAGCATGTACTCGTGGCAAGCTCGCACTCTTTGGGCGTAATAGAACGCTCTCATGGGGTTTCAATCCTTCGTTCGAATTCGTTCATGTATCTGAATCTGAGCATGTACTCGTGGCAAGCTCGCACTCTTTGGGCGTAATAGAACGCTCTCATGGGGTTTCAATCCTCGTTCGTTCGAATCTCGTACTCGTGGCAAGCTCGAATCTGAGAACGCTCTACAATCCTCGTGGCAAGTACTCGTGGCAAGCTCGCACTCTTGGGCGTAATAGAACGCTCTCACGGGGTTTCAATCCTCGTTCGTTCGAATCTGAGCATGTACGCGTGGCAAGCTCGCACTCTTTGGGCGTAATAGAACGCTCTCATGGGGTTTCAATCCTCGTTCGTTCGAATCTGAGCATGTACTCGTGGCAAGCTCGCACTCTTAGGCGTAATAGAACGCTCTCATGGGTCAATCCTCGTTCGTTCGAATCTGAGCATGTACTCGTGGCAAGCTCGCACTCTTGGGCGTAATAGAACGCTCTCATGGGGTTTCAATCCTCGTTCGTTCGAATCTGAGCATGTACTCGTGGCAAGCTCGCACTCTTAGGCGTAATGGAACGCTCTCATGGGGTTTCAATCCTCGTTCGTTCGAATCTGAGCATGTACTCGTGGCAAGCTCGCACTCTTTGGGCGTAATAGAACGCTCTCATGGGGTTTCAATCCTCGTTCGTTCGAATCTGAGCATGTACTCGTGGCAAGCTCGCACTCTTTGGGCGTAATAGAACGCTCTCATGGGGTTTCAATCCTCGTTCGTTCGAATCTGAGCATGTACTCGTGGCAAGCTCGCACTCTTTGGGCGTAATAGAACGCTCTCATGGGGTTTCAATCCTCGTTCGTTCGAATCTGAGCATGTACTCGTGGCAAGCTCGCTCTCTTTGGGCGTAATAGAACGCTCTCATGGGGTTTCAATCCTCGTTCGTTCGAATCTGAGCATGTACTCGTGGCAAGCTCGCACTCTTTAGGCGTAATAGAACGCTCTCATGGGGTTTCAATCCTCGTTCGTTCGAATCTGAGCATGTACTCGTGGCAAGCTCGCACTCTTTAGGCGTAATAGAACGCTCTCTCTCATGGGGTTTCAATCCTCGTTCGTTCGAATCTGAGCATGTACTCGTGGCAAGCTCGCGCACTCTTTGGGCGTAATAGAACGCTCTCATGGGGTTTTTCAATCCTCGTTCGTTCGAATCTGAGCATGTACTCGTGGCAAGCTCGCACTCTTAGGCGTAATAGAACGCTCTCATGGGGTTTCAATCCTCGTTCGTTCGAATCTGAGCATGCATGTACTCGTGGCAAGCTCGCACTCTTAGGCGTAATAGAACGCTCTCATGGGGTTTCAATCCTCGTTCGTTCGAATCTGAGCATGTACTCGTGGCAAGCTCGCACTCTTTGGGGCGTAATAGAACGCTCTCATGGGGTTTCAATCCTCGTTCGTTCGAATCTGAGCATGGACTCGTGGCAAGCTCGCACTCTTAGGCGTAATAGAACGCTCTCATGGGGTTTCAATCCTCGTTCGTTCGAATCTGAGCATGTACTCGTGGCAAGCTCGCACTCTTAGGGTAATAGAACGCTCTCATGGGTTTTTCAATCCTCGTTCGTTCGAATCTGAGCATGTACTCGTGGCAAGCTCGCACTCTTGGGCGTAATAGAACGCTCTCATGGGGTTTCAATCCTCGTTCGTTTGAATCTGAACAAGTACTCGTGGCAAGCTCGCACTCTTTGGGCGTAATAGAACCCTCTCATTGGGCTTCATTCCTCGTTCGTTCGAATCTGAACAAGTACTCGTGGCAAGCTCGCACTCTTTGGGCGTAATAGAATGCTCTCATGGGGCTTCAATCCTCGTTCGTTCGAATCTGAGCATGTACTCGTGCCTCGCACTCTTTGGGCGTAATAGAACGCTCTCATGGGGTTTCAATCCTCGTTCGTTCGAATCTGAGCATGTACTCGTGGCAAGCGCGCACTCATTGGGCGTAATAGAACGCTCTCATGGGGCTTCAATCCTTGTTCGTTCGAATCTGAGCATGTACTCGTGGCAAGCTCGCACTCTTTGGGCGTAATAGAATAGAATGCTCTCATGGGGTTTTTTCAATCCTCGTTCGTTCGAATCTGAGCATGTACTCGTGGCAAGCTCGCACTCTTAGGCGTAATAGAACGCTCTCATGGGGTTTCAATCCTCGTTCGTTCGAATCTGAGCATGTACTCGTGGCAAGCTCGCACTCTTTGGGCGTAATAGAACGCTCTCATGGGGTTTCAATCCTCGTTCGTTCGAATCTGAGCATGTACTCGTGGCAAGCTCGCACTCTTAGGCGTAATAGAACGCTCTCATGGGGTTTCAATCCTCGTTCGTTCGAATCTGAGCATGTACTCGTGGCAAGCTCGCACTCTTTGGGCGTAATAGAACGCTCTCATGGGGTTTCAATCCTCGTTCGTTCGAATCTGAGCATGTACTCGTGGCAAGCCCGCACTCTTTAGGCGTAATAGAACGCTCTCATGGGGTTTCAATCCTCGTTCGTTCGAATCTGAGCATGTACTCGTGGCAAGCCCGCACTCTTTGGGCGTAATAGAACGCTCTCATGGGGTTTCAATCCTCGTTTATTCGAATCTGAGCATGTACTCGTGGCAAGCTCGCACTCTTTGGGCGTAATAGAACGCTCTCATGGGGTTTCAATCCTCGTTCGTTCGAATCTGAGCATGTACTCGTGGCAAGCTCGCACTCTTAGGCGTAATAGAACGCTCTCATGGGGTTTCAATCCTCGTTCGTTCGAATCTGAGCATGTACTCGTGGCAAGCTCGCACTCTTAGGCGTAATAGAACGCTCTCATGGGGTTTCAATCCTCGTTCGTTCGAATCTGAGCATGTACTCGTGGCAAGCTCGCACTCTTTGGGCGTAATAGAACGCTCTCATGGGGTTTTAATCCTCGTTCGTTCGAACCTGAGCATGTACTCGTGGCCAGCTCGCACTCTTTAGGCGTAATGGAATGCTCTCATGGGGTTTTCAATCCTCGTTCGTTCGTTCGAATCTGAGCGTGTACTCGTGGCAAGCTCGCACTCTTGGGGCGTAATAGAACGCTCTCATGGGGTTTCAATCCTCGTTCGTTCGAATCTGAGCATGTACTCGTGGCAAGCTCGCACTCTTAGGCGTAATAGAACGCTCTCATGGGGTTTCAATCCTCGTTCGTTCGAATCTGAGCATGTACTCGTGGCAAGCTCGCACTCTTTGGGCGTAATAGAACGCTCTCATGGGGTTTCAATCCTCGTTCGTTCGAATCTGAGCATGTACTCGTGGCAAGCTCGCACTCTTTGGGCGTAATAGAACGCTCTCATGGGGTTTCAATCCTCGTTCGTTCGAATCTGAGCATGTACTCGTGGCAAGCTCGCACTCTTAGGCGTAATAGAACGCTCTCATGGGGTTTCAATCCTCGTTCGTTCGAATCTGAGCATGTACTCGTGGCAAGCTCGCACTCTTAGGCGTAATAGAACGCTCTCATGGGGTCAATCCTCGTTCGTTCGAATCTGAGCATGTATTCGTGGCAAGCTCGCACTCTTTTGGGCGTAATAGAACGCTCTCATGGGGTTTCAATCTCTCGTTCGTTCGAATCTGAGCATGTACTCGTGGCAAGCTCGCACTCTTTGGGCGTAATAGAACGCTCTCATGGGGTTTCAATCCTCGTTCGTTCGAATCTGAGCATGTACTCGTGGCAAGCTCGCACTCTTGGGCGTAATAGAACGCTCTCATGGGGTTTCAATCCTCGTTCGTTCGAATCTGAGCATGTACTCGTGGCAAGCTCGCACTCTTTGGGCGTAATAGAACGCTCTCATGGGGTTTCAATCCTCGTTCGTTCGAATCTGAGCATGTACTCGTGGCAAGCTCGCACTCTTAGGCGTAATAGAACGCTCTCATGGGGTTTCAATCCTCGTTCGTTCGAATCTGAGCATGTACTCGTGGCAAGCTCGCACTCTTAGGCGTAATAGAACGCTCTCATGGGGTTTCAATCCTCGTTCGTTCGAATCTGAGCATGTACTCGTGGCAAGCTCGCACTCTTAGCGTAATAGAACGCTCTCATGGGGTTTCAATCCTCGTTCGTTCGAATCTGAGCATGTACTCGTGGCAAGCTCGCACTCTTTGGGCGTAATAGAACGCTCTCATGGGGTTTCAATCCTCGTTCGTTCGAATCTGAGCATGTACTCGTGGCAAGCTCGCACTCTTAGGCGTAATAGAACGCTCTCATGGGGTTTCAATCCTCGTTCGTTCGAATCTGAGCATGTACTCGTGGCAAGCTCGCACTCTCTTAGGCGTAATAGAACGCTCTCATGGGGCTTCAATCCTCGTTCGTTCGAATCTGAGCATGTACTCGTGGCAAGCTCGCACTCTTGGGGCGTAATAGAACGCTCTCATGGGGTTTCAATCCTCGTTCGTTCGAATCTGAGCATGTACTCGTGGCAAGCTCGCACTCTTTGGGCGTAATAGAACGCTATCATGGGGTTTCAATCCTCGTTCGTTCGAATCTGAGCATGTACTCGTGGCAAGCTCGCACTCTTTGGGCGTAATAGAACGCTCTCATGGGGTTTCAATCCTCGTTCGTTCGAATCTGAGCATGTACTCGTGGCAAGCTCGCACTCTTTGGGCGTAATAGAACGCTCTCATGGGGTTTCAAATCCTCGTTCGTTCGAATCTGAGCATGTACTCGTGGCAAGCTCGCACTCTTAGGCGTAATAGAACGCTCTCATGGGGTTTCAATCCTCGTTCGTTCGAATCTGAGCATGTACTCGTGGCAAGCTCGCACTCTTTGGGCGTAATAGAACGCTCTCATGGGGTTTCAATCCTCGTTCGTTCGAATCTGAGCATGTACTCGTGGCAAGCCCGCACTCTTTAGGCGTAATAGAACGCTCTCATGGGGTTTCAATCCTCGTTCGTTCGAATCTGAGCATGTACTCGTGGCAAGCCCGCACTCTTTGGGCGTAATAGAACGCTCTCATGGGGTTTCAATCCTCGTTCGTTCGAACCTGAGCATGGACTCGTGGTAAGCTCGCACTTTGGGCGTAATCGAACGCTCTCTCATGGGTTTTCAATCCTCGTTCGTTCGAAGATGAGCTCGTACTCGTGGCAAGCTCGCACTCTTAGGCGTAATAGAACGCTCTCATGGGGTTTCAATCCTCGTTCGTTCGAATCTGAGCATGTACTCGTGGCAAGCTCGCACTCTTTGGGCGTAATAGAACGCTCTCATGGGGTTTCAATCCTCGTTCGTTCGAATCTGAGCATGTACTCGTGGCAAGCTCGCACTCTTAGGCGTAATAGAACGCTCTCATGGGGTTTCAATCCTCGTTCGTTCGAATCTGAGCATGTACTCGTGGCAAGCTCGCACTCTTTGGGCGTAATAGAACGCTCTCATGGGGTTTCAATCCTCGTTCGTTCGAATCTGAGCATGTACTCGTGGCAAGCTCGCACTCTTAGGCGTAATAGAACGCTCTCATGGGGTTTCAATCCTCGTTCGTTCGAATCTGAGCATGTACTCGTGGCAAGCTCGCACTCTTTGGGCGTAATGAAACGCTCTCATGGGGTTTCAATCCTCGTTCGTTCGAATCTGAGCATGTACTCGTGGCAAGCTCGCACTCTTTGGGCGTAATAGAACGCTCTCATGGGGTTTCAATCCTCGTTCGTTCGAATCTGAGCATGTACTCGTGGCAAGCTCGCACTCTTTGGGCGTAATAGAACGCTCTAATGGGGTTTCAATCCTCGTTCGTTCGAATCTGAGCATGTTCTCGTGGCAAGCTCGCACTTGATGCAATGCACAGTACAACAAGCATCCTATTAAAAGTGTTTCCCACACGAAAGCTTTATTTTCAAACTCTAATAAGCATTAAAGAAATCCAAGAAAACCTTTTAAAACTGTTCCCACACGGAACTTCCTTTTGAAAACCAACTACCACGATGGGTAGACACCCACACGATAAAACACAAGTCAAATGATGATGATAGAAGCTGAAACCCAATCTCATGCATAATAAGTCATCATCTCATACAAGTTATAAGCATTCAATATTGATCATCTAACTGAACCATTTATATATCTATCTGACTACTAATGCAGATAAGGAAAAACATAACCAGGGTGATGACAGCTAATGCAGTCTAGCTAGATCGTCCTCGCATTGAACCACGAACTGGCTCCTCGCCCGATCCACCTGAAAAACAGGGAGTGAGAAACCAAAACGAGGTTTCCCAGTGGGTATACAACTGAGCCACAGGGGCATGTCGTAACCACTGAGAAACAAAGGAGATATGATAACAATATAATCAGAGATCTACAGTAGCTGTGTCAGTATGAACAGAATAAATGATCAAAACGCTACTGTACAGGAAAAACTAAGCTGTATATGCATCAATGGAAAGAAAACTCCAAATACCCAATCAGTATCCCACCATATTGGTCCGCAAACCTCAGGTGCATTCGTCACTCCTCCGCACTCCTCCGCATTCGATCTATTCATGCGCCCGCAGGTCGACCTATCCGGATAGTACACCTCTGATCGGTGGCCAAACCGATCGGTGTCATGAATAAATGCCGTGCCGTGACTGGTCATGCAATATGCTCAATAACAACTCGGCAAGAAGCCGATACCTGGCCGAAGCCACAGGCGAAAGGAACGCCTCATCCTGATCAAACGGATCAAATCGAAGTCGGCAAGAAGCCGATACCTGGCCGAAGCCACAGGCGAAAGGAACGCCTCATCCAGATCAAACAGATCAAATCCAAACCGGCGAAAGGCCGGTACCTGTACCTGGCCGAAGCCACAACAGATCGAAACACACGACAAGAGAGTCGATGTGCTGCCTGGACAAGAAGTCCACAAATCATCACTGCTCTACATGTCCATGACCACAAATATACTATGCAAGTAAGGTAAGTATGAACGAATGCTGTAAAGAAGGAATCGACATGTAGAGCTATATCAAAGGAGGGACAGGGAATAGTGATACCGACTACTCCGTAGGCTCACCCACCTGTCGTAATAGCGTCGGGAACCTGGACGCGAAGCAGATCAACCGGACCTACGATAGGTCCACGAGTCAGAGACATGTCCCAAAGGACTCTACATATGCATCTCACACAAATCCCAAAACCCGAGACTCGGTTTCCCAAACCGATCTCCGTAAATCACCGGAACTCCCGAAATCGCATCGGGACGTCCCCGGGACACACGAATAGTCCCGAAATGTACCGACTCGATCCACGAGTCAACCGCTGCCCCAAAACACTTCCATTTGGGTGTCTTGGCAGCGAACACAAGATCAAACATCGAAACGATTATCGTCGGACAATCGTTCCGATCCGGGTTCCCGTAAGTGTCGACTTCGACACCGGAACCCACTGCCGCTCACCGAGCATCTCCGAATACACGAGACAGCCGAGACAACCAGCCTACAAGGCTCAGCGGCAGCCCACAAGTCACACACATTGCGTCGGAAGTTTCCGAGCCGAAAACCACGTTTCGCCGACGGATTTCGTCGGGAAACGCTCTGAAAATCCATTTTCGGACAACCGAAGGACAGCGGACCTTGGACAATCAGTCCACAGGTCACACGTAGTTCCTACATACTGCCCACAGGAATCACGCGGTGTAAAATTACATAAAAGCCCTCAACTTTCCATAAAATCACATTACTTTATGTGATTTAACGGACATTATGGGTCGTTACGACAAACTGAGGGTCTACGGGGTCAGCTGAGACACGCACCGATAGGTCTCGACGTGCCGGAGGCCGTGCTCACACTTCGGAGCACAACCGGACACTGTGGAGCACGCGGGTGCGACGCGAACTACAGCGAACTATGCGCACTGCACGATGATCGCGCTTATTCCGCAGATCCGGGAGGCACTGACAACAATGGAGGTGAGCATCGCGTTCAGCACTGACAGACGATCACCGTGCTCACCTCCGGAAGCATCGGAACAGCCTCCAGATCATGAAAATAATGACCCGAACTCAAATCCATGCACAGACTGCAGTAAATAGGGCTTACCGGGCAGAGGGAGCTAGGGCACGGCCGGCGGGCTCACCGGCGGCAGGGGGTTGCTGCCGGTCAGGGGAGGTCAGCGCGTGCGGTGGCCGACGGCGGGAGGCGGCCAGAGGCGGCGGCGGTGATGCCCTAACTCGGTGATTCTCTAGGCCGAGCCTTCGTCTCCCGGCGATCGGCGGCTCCGGCGGCGGTCCCGTCGGCAGACGATGTATGCGGGAGGGCCAGGGAGGCCGGCGCTCCGGTTGGTCGACGGTGCGGAGGGAGCGGTGGCAGCGCGCTGGCACAAACCGAGCCCGCACGGGTTAGGGCTCGGGTTCCAGGGGTCCAGCGGCCACGGCGGCGGCCGGGGCACTCCGAGGCGGCGGCGGCGGGTTGCCTGAGGCCGGAGGAGAGCGGCCCGACGGATCTTGGACGGCGGCGACGCGGGGAGAGGGAAACCACGCGGGTCCGGCCATATCTGCACAAAACTTTGTGCAGTCTGCTCACAGCGGCCGCGGCGGCGCGCAGGGACGGCGACGACCGGCAAGGGGCTCGCCAGCGGCGGCAGCCGCGCGCAGAGGGAGGAGCAGGAGGTGGGGGTGTCGGCTGGGGTGGCTGTGGAGGGTGTAGAAGGCTAGGGTTAGGGTTTCACATGAGAAAACCCTAAGTGGTGTTTATATACAAGTTGGTCACTTTGCAACATAGCCCACCAAAGTTGATAATTATCAACTAAGTCCCTCGCAGCGCGTGTATTATGCGCGTAGGTACCCCCAGTCCAGTTTCGTACAATTTGGTACATAAAATATTGGCACTTTTCTCGGAATACCAAAAATGACATTTTGACCCTTCTTCGGGAAACGCGTTATATCTTGCGATCCGTCAGTCGGATTTCTGAACGGATTGCGCCAGCGCGATCAGCACTGCCGAGACATCGAACTCACGCTTTTGTTTAGTCCGATTTGATTGCTGATTCGCCGATCAATAATCTCCTTTACGGTTCACATGCATAATTACAATTGGGTCCCTCAAACATTAAGTAGGCTTTTCTCCGAAACCGTTCGTCAGATCCAAAATCTATCAGTGCCATCGAGTCCGGAATAATCAGACGGTTTAAAACGAGCTATTGGACCACCAGGAACGGAGTCCGATACAATCCAGAAGCCATTACTCTCAGCTGGCGTTACCGGAAAACCAGAGTTACTATTCACTTAAGTGAATATTAAAAATCGCGTAACTCTTTCATTTCAACTCGTTTTCACCTGGAACTTGACGAGTGACTATGTAATTAAAATACACACAGAAACATCATCAACAGAGAGTTAAATTGCATAGTAAAATTCTCGGTCTTTACATCATTCCCCCCTTAAAAGAAGTTTCGTCCCTGAAACTTGAATACATTTACCCCTCAAGTAAATGTGGATAACGTTCCCGCATAATCGATTCAAGCTCCCATAACGCTTCGCGCTCCTCATGATTAGCCTATTGAACTTTAACATACGGGATACTCTGGTTCCGCAGTTGTTTCTCCTCACGTGCCAATATCCGCGTCGGAGCCTCATCATAAGTCAGATCCTCCCGCAGCTGGATAGTCGTCAGACTGATGACGTGGGACGGATTCGAAGCATACTTTCGAAGCATGGACACGTGGAAGACATCGTGTACTTGGGCGAGACTCGGAGGTAGAACCAACCGATACGCCACCGGACCAACGCGCTCCCAGATCTCAAACGGTCCCACAAATCTCGGGCTAAGCTTGCCCCTCAAACCGAACCGTTTGATCCCTCTGGACGGTGAAACCTTGAGCAGAACATGCTCACCAACCTGAAACTTCAGGTCACAATGCCGATGGTCCGCGTAGCCCTTCTGCCGACTCTGTGCAATCAACAATTGCTCTCAAGCAATGCGAATCTTTATCTCTGCATCCACCACCAAGTCCGGCTCGATTATCCGGCGTTCTCCGATGTCGTCCTAACTGATAGGGGACCGACACCGACGCCCATATAAAGTCTCATACAGTGCCATCCCAATGCTCGCCTGATGACTGTCGTTATAGGCGAACTCCACCAGTGACAGGTACTTGAACCACCCGTCACCATAATCCAGAACGCATGCACATAGCATATCCTCGAGAGTCTGAATAACTCGCTCAGACTGTCCGTTGCTCTGGGGATGGAAAGCCGTATTGAGGTTCAGCTTCGTACCCAAAGCTTACTGTACACTCTTCCAAAACTGGGACAATGATTCTTCACTCAGAAACTCAAGATCCACCCAAATCTGGTCCACGTAGCAGTAACTAACTCAACTACGTCAAAGGTTCATGCAGGAAAAATCTCGAGACAACACCATAAGTCTGGAGTATGTTTTCGGAGTCTGAAACGACGCACTCCAACTTACCAACAACGTCAACATGCTCACAACGAGTGAAGCCATATCGTTGTCCCAAAACCTGCGTTAATAACGTCCGACTTGGAGACTACAGTCTCCCACCAGTTTGAGATACAAACGGATCAATTAGCTTCAAAAACCCACTAGCGGTATTATGACATTTCTTGGTCCAAGACCAAATCATCCGCCTAGACCAACAGGTCTGAGGCTATAACAACTAGTTGAGCTCTACAAGTGAGCCAGCTACAGGTACATGCGGTTCGACATGAAGGTCCACGGGTGTCCGCAATAGGGTTGCGAATCGGTACTTATTATCAAAACCATCGGTGGTGCTCAACATTTGTCTCCACGAAACCCGGTCGCTGAAATCCGCATGGGACCAGCGATGCAATGTTCCAGACCACATCCGATGTATGTCTCAACGAGACCCGGATGCATCAATCATCAAGTGACTAGAAGAGCAATCCACTCTCATAATTATCCGTGTTTAACCACGTCATGTACCTAGCATTAAGGCACCTGCATCAACTTCTGAGCCAAAGGCCGGGCTCAGTCCACGTGCCCAGCATAGTTCACATCTTCTAGCAATGCAATATATATTGCAACTGGAAGCGCATTACCTAACACGTCCCTTAACTATGCGAGACCTGGCTACTGGCTAGTATACAACCAGACCAACACCGAAGTGCATACTATTTGTGAGGTTAACTCATCACTTTACATAACCTTGCCCAGGGCTAACTCAGAATACACTGGTCGGAGATGACCACGACTCTAACCTTTGCATGAGATCATCCATAAAGGTTATCTACACGGGAAATACAATATCCCAATCTAAATACTCCCAAAAGAGAGGTAGGATATTTCGTCCTGACTTTTGACAATACGTTGTCTGCAGCCAACGCATTTATCAAAAGAAAAGCGAAATACCGAAGATCCATCTCCAACGCCACGTTGGAGAAGTGACACCAGCACGAAATCATCCAATCTCACAATGTTGCACCAGAGTGCACCACAACATTAACAAATATCGACTACGAAAGTCGATATTCGAGAACGAGATCAACCATCGAGCCAACTCCCTAGGAGTTCTATGGCTCCAACAATAGGAACAGGAATCATCCACGACATAGAGTCGCCAACTGCATAAGTTAAATGCGATCATCAACTCGATCTTCAAGCCTTACTTAATTCGACAGCTTACTCTTAAGGTTTTCCAATTATCCTATAGAGCATCATTCTATATGCCATAAGCATACATATACCACGTGCCATCCCATATCACACTGATTTAGGTATTGGGATTGCCGCACGCAACGTGGACACCACAAAGATCTATCATTGAAGCTAAGTCTTATCTAATCCTGGCTTACGCCAACAACTTAAAGCAAAAAAAATCTCGTAACTTAACACAAGACTTACTTTAACTATCCATACTTGGATTCGCTCCTCTCTCAGTGACACACGTCACCATTAGAGAATATGGTAGGGTAGACACCATGATTCTACCCACCAAAGCTAAAGAAATCCTACTCACACCGCAACCGTACAAGCGGTCGGTGAACAAACCTCGGGCCGCACATCAGCAGCCCACGCACTACTCGTGGTCAAAGCTGTACAATCATCATCTCCATCGAGATGCCTGCAATCGTACATGAGCTCTAATAGGGAAGAATAGGCACTAAAGCCATACTCACAAAGTCTGAGGAAACAATATCCACACTACAATCGCTCAAGCGATTGCACTTCAATCCTCGAGCTGTACTCACATAGCTCCATCAATAGTCGCGGTTGTAACCGCACACTGTGTCGTCTCCATAGAGATGCCCGCAGTGGACCTCGTGCTCTACATGAAAAGTGGGGCCAAGAAATCACGGCTCAGCCGTCAGCTAAGGCCCAGCAAATGCCACTGCCTGGAACCTCAATATCAACATCTTTCCCGAGTGGTTTTACCAGGTGCACATCACCCTACCACTCGATATCTGTCTGGTAATCCGCCACCACTCCCAGTAGAGACACAAGTCTGTACCGCAACTGCAAAACAAACACGGGGTAACGAAACAACAATAAACCTCGAGTTAAAAAAACTCGACCAACTTACCGGGACTCAATCCCACAACCCCGTGCTCTCACGTGCTTATAAACCTTAGGTCATCCTAGGGTCATCCTAACCAGTGGTTCAGTTAGATAGCTTGTGAATTTAATTGTGATTGTTCACTCTCTGATACCATCTTAATCTGTCACGCCCCGGGCTAGTTTAGATGCGGAAAACGGTTCAATTTTTTTTTATTTTTTTTTTTGAAAGTCTAGCCCGCACAGTGAACAGACCCGCCACAAATACAGGCACCTCTGTCTACATGGACAGAGTCTCCCCTGTATTTGCACGGCGTACCAACAACATACAACAGGATCACAATCACACTTACATTCACGATAATCCATACAATACAACATAGAGTATATTTGCATTCAGCTATACCTACATGCTTCTAAGCACTCCTTAAGCGAAGGATGATGCAATGCACAGTACAACAAGCATCCTATTAAAAGTGTTTCCCACACGAAAGCTTTATTTTCAAACTCTAATAAGCATTAAAGAAATCCAAGAAAACCTTTTAAAACTGTTCCCACACGGAACTTCCTTTTGAAAACCAACTACCACGATGGGTAGACACCCACACGATAAAACACAAGTCAAATGATGATGATAGAAGCTGAAACCCAATCTCATGCATAATAAGTCATCATCTCATACAAGTTATAAGCATTCAATATTGATCATCTAACTGAACCATTTATATATCTATCTGACTACTAATGCAGATAAGGAAAAACATAACCAGGGTGATGACCGCTAATGCAGTCTAGCTAGATCGTCCTCGCATTGAACCACGAACTGGCTCCTCGCCCGATCCACCTGAAAAACAGGGAGTGAGAAACCAAAACGAGGTTTCCCAGTAGGTATACAACTGAGCCACAGGGGCATGTCGTAACCACTGAGAAACAAAGGAGATATGATAACAATATAATCAGAGATCTACAGTAGCTGTGTCAGTATGAACAGAATAAATGATCAAAACGCTACTGTACAGAAAAAACTAAGCTGTATATGCATCAATGGAAAGAAAACTCCAAATACCCAATCAGTATCCCACCATATTGGTCCGCAAACCTCAGGTGCATTCGTCACTCCTCCGCACTCCTCCGCATTCGATCCATTCATGCGCCCGCAGGTCGACCTATCCGGATAGTACACCTCTGATCGGTGGCCAAACCGATCGGTGTCATGAATAAATGCCGTGCCGTGACTGGTCATGCAATATGCTCAATAACAACTCGGCAAGAAGCCGATACCTGGCCGAAGCCACAGGCGAAAGGAACGCCCTCCATCCTGTTGATCAAACGGATCAAATCGAAGTCGGCAAGAAGCCGATACCTGGCCGAAGCCACAGGCGAAAGGAACGCCTCATCCAGATCAAAAACAGATCAAATCCAAACCGGCGAAAGGCCGGTACCTGGCCGAAGCCACAACAGATCGAAACACACGACAAGAGAGTCGATGTGCTGCCTGGACAAGAAGTCCACAAAATCATCACTGCTCTACATGTCCATGACCACAAATATACTATGCAAGTAAGGTAAGTATGAACGAATGCTGTAAAGAAGGAATCGACATGTAGAGCTATATCAAAGGAGGGACAGGGAATAGTGATACCGACTACTCCGTAGGCTCACCCACCTGTCGTAATAGCGTCGGGAACCTGGACGCGAAGCAGATCAACCGGACCTACGATAGGTCCACGAGTCAGAGACATGTCCCAAAGGACTCTACATATGCATCTCACACAAATCCCAAAACCCGAGACTCGGTTTCCCAAACCGATCTCCGTAAATCACCGGAACTCCCGAAATCGCATCGGGACGTCCCCGGGACACACGAATAGTCCCGAAATGTACCGACTCGATCCACGAGTCAACCGCTGCCCCAAAACACTTCCATTTGGGTGTCTTGGCAGCGAACACAAGATCAAACATCGAAACGATTATCGTCGGACAATCGTTCCGATCCGGGTTCCCGTAAGTGTCGACTTCGACACCGGAACCCACTGCCGCTCACCGGGCATCTCCGAATACACGAGACAGCCGAGACAACCAGCCTACAAGGCTCAGCGGCAGCCCACAAGTCACACACATTGCGTCGGAAGTTTCTGAGCCGAAAACCACGTTTCGCCGACGGATTTCGTCGGGAAACGCTCCGAAAATCCATTTTCGGACAACCGAAGGACAGCGGACCTTGGACAATCAGTCCACAGGTCACACGTAGTTCCTACATACTGCCCACAGGAATCACGCGGTGTAAAATTACATAAAAGCCCTCAACTTTCCATAAAATCACATTACTTTATGTGATTTAACGGACATTATGGGTCGTTACGACAAACTGAGGGTCTACGGGGTCAGCTGAGACACGCACCGATAGGTCTCGACGTGCCGGAGGCCGTGCTCACAGTTCGGAGCACAACCAGACACTGTGGAGCGCGCGGGTGCGACGCGAACTACAGCGAACTATGCGCACTGCACGATGATCGCGCTTATTCCGCAGATCCGGGAGGCACTGACAACAATGGAGGTGAGCATCGCGTTCAGCACTGACAGACGATCACCGTGCTCACCTCCGGAAGCATCGGAACAGCCTCCGGATCATGAAAATAATGACCCGAACTCAGATCCATGCACAGACTGCAGTAAATAGGGCTTACCGGGCAGAGGGAGCTAGGGCACGGCCGGCGGCGGTTCTCCGGCGGGCTCACCGGCGGCAGGGGGTTGCTGCCGGTCAGGGGAGGTCGGCGCGTGCGGTGGCCGACGGCGGGAGGCGGCCAGAGGCGGCGGCGGTGATGCCCTAACTCGGTGATTCTCTAGGCCGAGCCTTCGTCTCCCGGCGATCGGCGGCTCCGGCGGCGGTCCCGTCGGCAGATGATGTATGCGGGAGGGCTCTCCGGTTGGTCGACGGCGGAGGGCGGCGGTGGCAGCGCTGGCACAAACCGAGCCCGCACGGGTTAGGGCTCGGGTTCCAGGGGTCCAGCGGCCACGGCGGCGGCCGGGGCACTCCGAGGCGGCGGCGGCGGGTTGCTTGAGGCCGGAGGAGAGCGGCCCGACGGATCTTGGACGGCGGCGACGCGGGGAGAGGGAAACCACGCGGGTCCGGCCATATCTGCACAAAACTTGGTGCAGTCTGCTCACAGCGGCCGCGGCGGCGCGCAGGGACGGCGACGACCGGCAAGGGGCTCGCCAGCGGCGGCAGCCGCGCGCAGAGGGAGGAGCAGGAGGTGGGGGTGTCGGCTGGGGTGGCTGTGGAGGGTGTAGAAGGCTAGGGTTAGGGTTTCACATGAGAAAACCCTAAGCGGTGTTTATATACAAGTTGGTCACTTTGCAACATAGCCCACCAAAGTTGATAATTATCAACTAAGTCCCTCGCAGCGCGTGTATTATGCGCGTAGGTACCCCCAGTCCAGTTTCGTACAATTTGGTACATAAAATATTGGCACTTTTCTCGGAATACCAAAAATGACATTTTGACCCTTCCTCGGGAAACGCGTTATATCTTGCGATCCGTCAGTCGGATTTCTGAAAGGATTGCGCCAGCGCGATCAGCACTGCCGAGACATCGAACTCACGTTTTTGTTTAGTCCGATTTGATTGCTGATTAGCCGATCAATAATCTCCTTTACGGTTCACATGTATAATTACAATTGGGTCCCTCAACCATTAAGTAGGCTTTTCTCCGAAACCGTTCGTCAGATCCAAAATCTATCAGTGCCATCGAGTCCGGAATAATCAGACGGTTTAAAACGAGCTATTGGACCACCAGGAACGGAGTCCGATACAATCCAGAAGCCATTACTCTCAGTTGGCGTTACCGGAAAACCAGAGAAACATCATCAACTTAAGTGAATATTAAAAATCGCGTAACTCTTTCATTTCAACTCGTTTTCACCTGGAACTTGACGAGTGACTATGTAATTAAAATACACACAGAAACATCATCAACAGAGAGTTAAATTGCATAGTAAAATTCTCGGTCTTTACATACTCGTGGCAAGCTCGCACTCTTTGGGCGTAAAAGAACGCTCTCATGGGGTTTCAATCCTCGTTCGTTCGAATCTGAGTAGTACTCGTGGCAAGCTCGCACTCTTTGGGCGTAATAGAACGCGCTTATGGGGTTTCAATCCTCGTTCGTTCGAATCTGAGCATGTACTCGTGGCAAGCTCGCACTCTTTGGGCGTAATAGAACGCTCTCATGGGTTTTCAATCCCCGTTTGTTCGAATCTGAGTATTTACTCGTGGCAAGCTCGCACTCATAGGCGTAATAGAACGCTCTCATGGGGTTTCAATTCTCGTTCGTTCGAATCTGAGCAATTGCTGGTGGCAAACTCGCACTCTTTGGGCGTAATAGAATGCTCTCATGGGGTTTCAATCCTCGTTCATTCGAAACTGAGCATGTACTCGTGGCAAGCTCGCACTCTTTGGGCGTAATAGAACGCTATCATGGGGTTTCAATCGTCGTTCGTTCGAATCTGAGCATGTACTCGTGGCAAGCTCGCACTCATAGGCGTAAAAGAACGCTCTCATGGGGTTTCAATCCTCGTTCGTTCGAATCTGAGCATGTACTCGTGGCAAGCTCGCACTCTTAGGCGTAATAGAACGCTCTCATGGGGTTTCAATCCTCGTTCGTTCGAATCTGAGCAATTACTCGTGGCAAGCTCACACTCTTTGGGTGTAATAGAACGCTCTCATGGGGTTTCAATCCTCGTTCGTTCGAATCTGAGCATGTACTCGTGGCAAGCTCGCACACTTCGGGCGTAATAGAACGCTCTCATGGGGTTTCAATTCTCGTTCGTTTGAATCTGAGTATTTACTCGTGGCAAGCTCGCACTCTTTGGGCGTAATAGAACGCTCTCATGGGGTTTCAATCGTCGTTCGTTCGTATCTGAGCATGTACTCGTGGCAAGCTCGCGCTCATAGGCGTAAAAGAACGCTCTCATGGGGTTTCAATCCTCGTTCGTTCGAATCTGAGCATGTACTCGTGGCAAGCTCCAACTCTTTGGGCGTAATAGAACGCTCTCATGGGGTTTCAATCGTCGTTCGTTCGAATCTGAGCATGTACTCGTGGCAAGCTCGCACTCATAGGCGTAAGAGAACGCTCTCATGGGGTTTCAATCCTCGTTCGTTCGAATCTGAGCATGTACTCGTGGCAAGCTCGCACTCTTTGGGCGTAATAGAACGCTCTCATGGGGTTTCAATCCTCGTTCGTTCGAATCTGAGCATGTACTCTTGGCAAGCTCGCACTCTTTGGGCGTAATAGAACGCTCTCATGGGGTTTCAATCCTCGTTCGTTCGAATCTGAGCATTTACTCTTGGCAAGCTCGCACTCATAGGCGTAATAGAATTCTCTCATGGGGTTTCAATCCCCATTCGTTCGAATCTGAGCATGTACACGTGGCAAGCTCGCACTCTTAGGAGTAATAGAACGCTCTCATGGGGTTTCAATCCTCGTTCGTTCGAATCTGAGCATGTACTCGTGGCAAGCTCGCACTCTTTGGGCGTAATAGAACGCTCTGATGGGGTTTCAATCCTCGTTCGTTCGAATCTGAGCATGTACTCGTGGCAAGCTCGCACTCTTTGGGCGTAATAGAACGCTCTCATGGGGTTTCAATCGTCGTTCGTTCGAATCTGAGCATGTACTCGTGGCAAGCTCGCGCTCATAGGCGTAAAAGAACGCTCTCATGGGGTTTCAATCCTCGTTCGTTCGAATCTGAGCATGTACTCGTGGCAAGCTCGCACTCTTAGGCGTAATAGAACGCTCTCATGGGGTTTCAATCCTCGTTCGTTCGAATCTGAGCAATTCCTCGTGGCAAGCTCGCACTCTTTGGGCGTAATAGAACGCTCTCATGGGGTTTCAATCCTCGTTCGTTCGAATCTGAGCTTGTACTCGTGGCAAGCTCGCACTCTTTGGGCGTAATAGAACGCTCTCATTGGGTTTCAATTCTCGTTCGTTCGAATCTGAGCAATTGCTCGTGGCAAACTCGCACTCTTTGGGCGTAATAGAACGCTCTCATGGGGTTTCAATCGTCGTTCGTTCGTATCTGAGCATGTACTCGTGGCAAGCTCGCGCTCATAGGCGTAAAAGAACGCTCTCATGGGGTTTCAATCCTCGTTCGTTCGAATCTGAGCATGTACTCGTGGCAAGCTCCAACTCTTTGGGCGTAATAGAACGCTCTCATGGGGTTTCAATCGTCGTTCGTTCGAATCTGAGCATGTACTCGTGGCAAGCTCGCACTCATAGGCGTAATAGAACGCTCTCATGGGGTTTCAATCCTCGTTCGTTCGAATCTGAGCATGTACTCGTGGCAAGCTCGCACTCTTTGGGCGTAATAGAACGCTCTCATGGGGTTTCAATCCTCGTTCGTTCGAATCTGAGCCTGTACTCGTGGCAAGCTCGCACACTTCGGGCGTAATAGAACGCTCTCATGGGGTTTCAATCCTCGTTCGTTTGAATCTCAGTATTTACTCATGGCAAGCTCGCACACATAGGCGTAATAGAACGCTCTCATAGGGTTTCAATCCTCGTTATCGAATCTGAGCATGCACTCGTGGCAAGCTCGCACTTTTTGGGCGTAATAGAACGCTCTCATGGGGTTTCAATCCTCGTTCGTTCGAATCTGAGCATGTACTCGTGGCAAGCTCGCACTCTTAGGCGTAATAGAACGCTCTCATGGGGTTTCAATCCTCGTTCGTTCGAATCTGAGCATGTACTCGTGGCAAGCTCGCACTCTTTGGGCGTAATAGAACGCTCTCATGGGGTTTCAATCCTCGTTCGTTCGAATCTGAGCATGTACTCGTGGCAAGCTCGCACTCTTAGGCGTAATAGAACGCTCTCATGGGGTTTCAATCCTCGTTCGTTCGAATCTGAGCATGTACTCGTGGCAAGCTCGCACTCTTAGGCGTAATAGAACGCTCTCATGGGGTTTCAATCCTCGTTCGTTCGAATCTGAGCATGTACTCGTGGCAAGCTCGCACTCTTAGGCGTAATAGAACGCTCTCATGGGGTTTCAATCCTCGTTCGTTCGAATCTGAGCATGTACTCGTGGCAAGCTCGCACTCTTTGGGCGTAATAGAACGCTCTCATGGGGTTTCAATCCTCGTTCGTTCGAATCTGAGCATGTACTCGTGGCAAGCTCGCACTCTTTGGGCGTAATAGAACGCTCTCATGGGGTTTCAATCCTCGTTCGTTCGAATCTGAGCATGTACTCGTGGCAAGCTCGCACTCTTTGGCGTAATAGAACGCTCTCACGGGGTTTCAATCCTCGTTCGTTCGAATCTGAGCATGTACTCGTGGCAAGCTCGCACTCTTTGGGCGTAATAGAACGCTCTCATGGGGTTTCAATCCTCGTTCGTTCGAATCTGAGCATGTACACGTGGCAAGCTCGCACTCTTTGGGCGTAATAGAACGCTATCATGGGGTTTCAATCCTCGTTCGTTCGAATCTGAGCATGTACTCGTGGCAAGCTCGCACTCTTTGGGCGTAATAGAACGCTCTCATGGGGTTTCAATCCTCGTTCGTTCGAATCTGAGCATGTACTCGTGGCAAGCTCGCACTCTTTGGGCGTAATAGAACGCTCTCATGGGGTTTCAATCCTCGTTCGTTCGAATCTGAGCATGTACTCGTGGCAAGCTCGCACTCTTTGGGCGTAATAGAACGCTCTCATGGGGATTCAATCCTCGTTCGTACGAATCTGAGCATGTACTCGTGGCAAGCTCGCACTCTTAGGCGTAATAGAACGCTCTCATGGGGTTTCAATCCTCGTTCGTTCGAATGTGAGCATGTACTCGTGGCAAGCTCGCACTCTTTGGGCGTAATGGAACGCTCTCATGGGGTTTCAATCCTCGTTCGTTCGAATCTGAGCATGGACTCATGGCAAGCTCGCACTCTTTAGGCGTAATAGAACGCTATCATGGGGTTTCAATCCTCGTTCGTTCGAATCTGAGCATGTACTCGTGGCAAGCTCGCACTCTTTGGGCGTAATCGAACGCTCTCATGGGGTTTCAATCCTCGTTCGTTCGAATCTGAGCATGTACTCGTGGCAAGCTCGCACTCTTTGGGCGTAATCGAACGCTCTCATAGGGTTTCAATCCTCGTTCGTTCGAATCTGAGCAATTACTCATGGCAAGCTCACACTCTTTGGGCGTAATAGAACGCTCTCATGGGGTTTCAATCCTCGGTCGTTCGAATCTGAGCATGTACTCGTGGCAAGCTCGCACTCTTTGGGCGTAATAGAACGCTCTCATGGGGTTTCAATCCTCGTTCGTTCGAATCTGAGCATGTACTCGTGGCAAGCTCGCACTCTTTGGGCGTAATAGAACGCTCTCATGGGGTTTCAATCCTCGTTCGTTCGAATCTGAGCATGTACTCGTGGCAAGCTCGCACTCTTAGGCGTAATAGAACGCTCTCATGGGGTTTCAATCCTCGTTCGTTCGAATCTGAGCATGTACTCGTGGCAAGCTCGCACTCTTAGGCGTAATAGAACGCTCTCATGGGGTTTCAATCCTCGTTCGTTCGAATCTGAGCATGTACTCGTGGCAAGCTCGCACTCTTTAGGCGTAATAGAACGCTCTCATGGGGTTTCAATCCTCGTTCGTTCGAATCTGAGCATGTACTCGTGGCAAGCTCGCACTCTTTGGGCGTAATAGAACGCTCTCATGGGGTTTCAATCCTCGTTCGTTCGAATCTGAGCATGTACTCGTGGCAAGCTCGCACTCTTAGGCGTAATAGAACGCTCTCATGGGGTTTCAATCCTCGTTCGTTCGAATCTGAGCATGTACTCGTGGCAAGCTCGCACTCTTTGGGCGTAATAGAACGCTCTCATGGGGTTTCAATCCTCGTTCGTTCGAATCTGAGCATGTACTCGTGGCAAGCTCGCACTCTTTTAGGCGTAATAGAACGCTCTCATGGGGTTTCAATCCTCGTTCGTTCGAATCTGAGCATGTACTCGTGGCAAGCTCGCACTCTTAGGCGTAATAGAACGCTCTCATGGGGTTTCAATCCTCGTTCGTTCGAATCTGAGCATGTACTCGTGGCAAGCTCGCACTCTTTGGGCGTAATAGAACGCTCTCATGGGGTTTCAATCCTCGTTCGTTCGAATCTGAGCATGTACTCGTGGCAAGCTCGCACTCTATGGGCGTAATAGAACGCTCTCATGGGGTTTCAATCCTCGTTCGTTCGAATCTGAGCATGTACTCGTGGCAAGCTCGCACTCTTAGGCGTAATAGAACGCTCTCATGGGGTTTCAATCCTCGTTCGTTCGAATCTGAGCATGTACTCGTGGCAAGCTCGCACTCTTTGGGCGTAATAGAACGCTCTCATGGGGTTTCAATCCTCGTTCGTTCGAATCTGAGCATGTACTCGTGGCAAGCTCGCACTCTTTGGGCGTAATAGAACGCTCTCATGGGGTTTCAATCCTCGTTCGTTCGAATCTGAGCATGTACTCGTGGCAAGCTCGCACTCATAGGCGTAATGGAACGCTCTCATGGGGTTTCACTCTCGTTCGTTCGAATCTGAGCATGTACTTTCGTGGCAAGCTCGCAGTCTTTGGGCGTAATAGAACGCTCTCATGGGGTTTCAATCCTCGTTCGTTCGAATCTGAGCAATTACTCGTGGCAAGCTCGCACTCTTTGGGCGTAATAGAACGCTCTCATGGGGTTTCAATCCTCGTTCGTTCGAATCTGAGCATGTTATCGTGGCAAGCTCGCACTCTTTGGGCGTAATAGAACGCTCTCATGTGGTTTCAATCCTCGTTCGTTCGAATCTGAGCATGTACTCGTGGCAAGCTCGCACTCTTTGGGCGTAATAGAACGCTCTCATGAGGTTTCAATCCTCGTTCGTTCGAATCTGAGCATGTACTCGTGGCAAGCTCGCACTCTTTAGGCGTAATAGAACGCTCTCATGGGGTTTCAATCCTCGTTCGTTCGAATCTGAGCATGTACTACTCGTGGCAAGCTCGCACTCTTTGGGCGTAATAGAACGCTCTCATGGGGTTTCAATCCTCGTTCGTTCGAATCTGAGCATGTACTCGTGGCAAGCTCGCACTCTTAGGCGTAATAGAACGCTCTCATGGGGTTTCAATCCTCGTTCGTTCGAATCTGAGCATGTACTCGTGGCAAGCTCGCACTCTTTGGGCGTAATGGAACGCTCTCATGGGGTTTCAATCCTCGTTCGTTCGAATCTGAGCATTTACTCGTGGCAAGCTCGCACTCATAGGCGTAATAGAACGCTCTCATGGGTTTCAATCCTCGTTCGTTCGAATCTGAGCATGTACTCGTGGCAAGCTCGCACTCTATGGGCGTAATAGAACGCACTCATGGGGTTTCAATCCTCGTTCGTTCGAATCTGAGTATGTACTCGTGGCAAGCTCGCACTCTTTAGGCGTAATAGAACGCTCTCATGGGGTTTCAATCCTCGTTCGTTCGAATCTGAGCATGTACTCGTGGCAAGCTCGCACTCTTAGGCGTAATAGAACGCTCTCATGGGGTTTCAATCCTCGTTCGTTCGAATCTGAGCATGTACTCGTGGCAAGCTCGCACTCTTAGGCGTAATAGAACGCTCTCATGGGGTTTCAATCCTCGTTCGTTCGAATCTGAGCATGTACTCGTGGCAAGCTCGCACTCTTAGGCGTAATAGAACGCTCTCATGGGGTTTCAATCCTCGTTCGTTCGAATCTGAGCATGTACTCGTGGCAAGCTCGCACTCTTAGGCGTAATAGAACGCTCTCATGGGGTTTCAATCCTCGTTCGTTCGAATCTGAGCATGTACTCGTGGCAAGCTCGCACACTTTGGGCGTAATAGAACGCTCTCATGGGGTTTCAATCCTCGTTCGTTCGAATCTGAGCATGTACTCGTGGCAAGCTCGCACTCTTAGGCGTAATAGAACGCTCTCATGGGGTTTCAATCCTCGTTCGTTCGTATCTGAGCATGTACTCGTGGCAAGCTCGCACTCTTTGGGCGTAATAGAACGCTCTCATGGGGTTTCAATCCTCGTTCGTTCGAATCTGAGCATGTACTCGTGGCAAGCTCGCACTCTTTGGGCGTAATAGAACGCTCTCATGGGGTTTCAATCCTCGTTCGTTCGAATCTGAGCATGTACTCGTGGCAAGCTCGCACTCTTTGGGCGTAATAGAACGCTCTCATGGGGTTTCAATCCTCGTTCGTTCGAATCTGAGCATGTACTCGTGGCAAGCTCGCACTCTTTGGGCGTAATAGAACGCTCTCATGGGGTTTCAATCCTCGTTCGTTCGAATCTGAGCATGTACTCGTGGCAAGCTCGCACTCTTTGGGCGTAATAGAACGCTCTCATGGGGTTTCAATCCTCGTTCGTTCGAATCTGAGCATGTACTCGTGGCAAGCTCGCACTCTTTGGGCGTAATAGAACGCGCTCATGGGGTTTCAATCCTCGTTCGTTCGAATCTGAGCATGGACTCGTGGCAAGCTCGCACTCTTTGGGTCTATCATGGGGTTTCAATCCTCGTTCGTTCGAATCTGAGCATGTACTCGTGGCAAGCTCGCACTCTTTGGGCGTAATAGAACGCTCTCATGGGGTTTCAATCCTCGTTCGTTCGAATCTGAGCAATTACTCATGGCAAGCTCGCACTCTTTGGGCGTAATAGAACGCTCTCATGGGGTTTCAATCCTCGTTCGTTCGAATCTGAGCATGTACTCGTGGCAAGCTCGCACTCTTAGGCGTAATAGAACGCTCTCATGGGGTCAATCCTCGTTCGTTCGAATCTGAGCATGTACTCGTGGCAAGCTCGCACTCTTTGGGCGTAATAGAACGCTCTCATGGGGTTTCAATCCTCGTTCGTTCGAATCTGAGCATGTACTCGTGGCAAGCTCGCACTCTTTGGGCGTAATAGAACGCTCTCATGGGGTTTCAATCCTCGTTCGTTCGAATCTGAGCATGTACTCGTGGCAAGCTCGCACTCTTAGGGCGTAATAGAACGCTCTCATGGGGTTTCAATCCTCGTTCGTTCGAATCTGAGCATGTACTCGTGGCAAGCTCGCACTCTTTGGGCGTAATAGAACGCTCTCATGGGTTTTCAATCCTCGTTCGTTCGAACCTGAGCATGTACTCGTGGCAAGCTCGCACTCTTAGGCGTAATAGAACGCTCTCATGGGGTTTCAATCCTCGTTCGTTCGAATCTGAGCATGTACTCGTGGCAAGCTCGCACTCTTAGGCGTAATAGAACGCTCTCATGGGGTTTCAATACTCGTTCGTTCGAATCTGAGCATGTACTCGTGGCAAGCTCGCACTCTTAGGCGTAATAGAACGCTCTCATGGGGTTTCAATCCTCGTTCGTTCGAATCTGAGCATGTACTCGTGGCAAGCTCGCACTCTTGGGCGTAATAGAACGCTCTCATGGGGTTTCAATCCTCGTTCGTTCGAATCTGAGCATGTACTCGTGGCAAGCTCGCACTCTTAGGCGTAATAGAACGCTCTCATGGGGTTTCAATCCTCGTTCGTTCGAATCTGAGCATGTACTCGTGGCAAGCTCGCACTCTTAGGCGTAATAGAACGCTCTCATGGGGTTTCAATCCTCGTTCGTTCGAATCTGAGCATGTACTCGTGGCAAGCTCGCACTCTTAGGCGTAATAGAACGCTCTCATTGGGTTTCAATCCTCGTTCGTTCGAATCTGAGCAATTACTCGTGGCAAGCTCAGACTCTTTGGGCGTAATGCGAACGCTATCATGTGCGGTTTCAATCCTCGTCTCCGTTCCTACGAATCTGAGCATTTAACTCGATGGCCAAGCTCGCACTCTAAGGCCCCATCTTAGAACTCTCTCCCCCCCCCCCCCCCCCCCCCCCCCCGAAGACATAATTGGGACGCTCTCATGTGGGCCTTTCAAAAGACTCCTCGTTTCGTTTCGAAATCTGAGACAATGATACTTCGTGGCTAAGCTCACGCTCACTTCTTCTCTGTTTGGTCGTATTAGCTGAACGTCTTGCTAATCGGGTTTTCATATCCTCGTTACTCGTCTCGAATCTGAGCATGTTCTTTTCTCCCGTGGCAAAGCTCGCCACCTCTTATGCGTCATAGAACGTCTAATTCAATTGGGTTTCATTTCAATCCTCAGTCTCCTGACTCGAATCTGCATCATGGACCCCGTGGTAATGCCTCGCACTCTTGTTGGCTTCGTAAATGGAAAACGTCTCTAATGGGTTCTCCAATCCTGTTTTCCTGTTTCGAATTCTGTAGCATGACACTCTCGTCGTGCAAAGCTCGCACTCTTTAGGGTCTAAGTAGAACTTGCTTCTCATGGGGTTATTCAAAAAAAATCATCGGTTTCGGCCTCGAATTCTGCGAGCATGTACTGTCCAACACATGGCATATAGATCGCACACTTTGGAGCGTAATCGAAACCGCCTACTCATTGGGGTTTCTCAATCATCAGACTTCCGTCTCGAACTACTGATCATGTACTAGTTGCAAACTCGCACGTCTTAGGCGGTAATAGATAGAACGCTCTCATGGCGGTTTCAATCCTCGTTCGTCTCGAATCTGAGCAATGTACTCGTGGCAAGCCTCGCACTCATAGGCGTACAAAGAAACCGCTCCCCCATGGCTGTATTCAAATCCTCGTTCGTTCGAAATACCCCTGAGCATGTACTAGTGGCAAGCTCGCACTCTTAAGCGTCAATAGAACGCCTCATATGGGGTTTCAATCCTCTGTTCGTCTCGAATCTGAGCAATAACTCGAGGCAGAGCTTCCCACTCTTTGGGCGTAATTAGAACGCTCTAATGGGTTTCAAAATCCACGTTCGAATCGAATCTATCATGAACTCGTGGCAAGCTACCGCACTCTTTGGGCGTAATAGAACGCTCTCATGGGGTTTCAATCCTCGTTCGTTCGAATCTGAGCATGTACTCGTGGCAAGCTCGCACTCTATGGGCGTAATAGAACGCTCTCATGGGTTTTCAATCCTCGTTCGTTCGAATCTGAGCATGTACTCGTGGCAAGCTCGCACTCTATGGGCGTAATAGAACGCTCTCATGGGGTTTCAATCCTCGTTCGTTCGAATCTGAGCATGTACTCGTGGCAAGCTCGCACTCTTTGGGCGTAATAGAACGCTCTCATGGGGTTTCAATCCTCGTTCGTTCGAATCTGAGCATGTACTCGTGGCAAGCTCGCACTCTTAGGCGTAATAGAACGCTCTCATGGGGTTTCAATCCTCGTTCGTTCGAATCTGAGCATGTACTCGTGGCAAGCTCGCACTCTTTGGGCGTAATAGAACGCTCTCATGGGGTTTCAATCCTCGTTCGTTCGAATCTGAGCATGTACTCGTGGCAAGCTCGCACTCTTTGGGCGTAATAGAACGCTCTCATGGGGTTTCAATCCTCGTTCGTTCGAATCTGAGCATGTACTCGTGGCAAGCCCGCACTCTTTAGGCGTAATAGAACGCTCTCATGGGGTTTCAATCCTCGTTCGTTCGAATCTGAGCATGTACTCGTGGCAAGCTCGCACTCTTTGGGCGTAATAGAACGCTCTCATGGGGTTTCAATCCTCGTTCGTTCGAATCTGAGCATGTACTCGTGGCAAGCTCGCACTCTTAGGCGTAATAGAACGCTCTCATGGGGTTTCAATCCTCGTTCGTTCGAATCTGAGCATGTACTCGTGGCAAGCTCGCACTCTTTGGGCGTAATAGAACGCTCTCATGGGGTTTCAATCCTCGTTCGTTCGAATCTGAGCATGTACTCGTGGCAAGCTCGCACTCTTAGGCGTAATAGAACGCTCTCATGGGGTTTCAATCCTCGTTCGTTCGAATCTGAGCATGTACTCGTGGCAAGCTCGCACTCTTAGGCGTAATAGAACGCTCTCATGGGGTTTCAATCCTCGTTCGTTCGAATCTGAGCATGTACTCGTGGCAAGCTCGCACTCTTTGGGCGTAATGGAACGCTCTCATGGGGTTTTTTTAATCCTCGTTCGTTCGAATCTGAGCATGTACTCGTGGCAAGCTCGCACTCTTTGGGCGTAATAGAACGCTCTCATGGGGTTTCAATCCTCGTTCGTTCGAATCTGAGCATGTACTCGTGGCAAGCTCGCACTCTTTGGGCGTAATAGAACGCTCTCATGGGGTTTCAATCCTCGTTCGTTCGAATCTGAGCATGTACTCGTGGCAAGCTCGCACTCTTTGGGCGTAATAGAACGCTCTCATGGGGTTTCAATCCTCGTTCGTTCGAATCTGAGCATGTACTCGTGGCAAGCTCGCACTCTTTGGGCGTAATAGAACGCTCTCATGGGGTTTCAATCCTCGTTCGTTCGAATCTGAGCATGTACTCGTGGCAAGCTCGCACTCTTTGAGCGTGTAATAGAACCTCTCATGGGGTTCCAAAATCCTTCGTTTCGTTCGTAATCGAACAATTACTACGTGCAAGCTCCCGGACACTATGGTTCTATAGTAATGAGAACGCTCTAATGGGGTTTCAATCCTCGTTTCGTTCGAATCTGAGCATGACGCGACATCGTAGGCAAGAGCCCCCCCCCTCGCACTCTTTAGGCGTAATAGAACCACTCCCATGGGGTTTCAAAATTGCCTCCGTTCGTTCGAATCTGAGCAGTACTCGTGGGCAAGCTCGCACACTTAGGGTTGGCGTAATAAACGCCTCATTGGGTTTACAATCCTCGTTCGTCACAAATCGCAATCTGAGTCATGTACTCCCCGTGGCAAAGCTTCGGACAACTCTTTCAGGCGTAATCAAATAGAAAGCTCCTCATAAATGGGTTTCAATCCACGTTCGTACATAGTGAATTTCGAATCTGAGCAAGTACAACTAACTCGTGGCAAAGCTCGCAATCTTAGGCTTAATAGGAACGCTCTCATAGGATTGGAAACCTCGAATCGTATCGAATCTAAACATGTTAACCAAAGTGGCAAGCCTCTGCACTCTACTGAGCGTAATGACAAACCAACGCTCTTCACCCCATGAGATAGCAGTCCTCGTTCATTCTAATCAACGCCTAAGAGTGTCGAACTCCGTTCAAAAAACCCACTCTTTGGGCCTACGAGTACAGCTCCAATGGGGTTTCAGATCCTCGATAACGTGTCGAATCTTAGCTTGAAAACCTCAGTGGCAATCACCCATCATACAATTATGGGAAAAAGCGTAATAGAACGCTCTCATTGCACTCTTCACCCATCCTCGTTGCGTAAACACCCTATCGTAATCTGATGCCATGGACTCTCGAGACAAGCACGCAAGCTCTACTAGCGTAATAAGAACAGCTTATCATGCCCTCATTAGAATCTTCGTACGTCTCTACATCTGTAACACATGTAAGTCCGGTTCGCCAAGCTCATGGGTTTCCATATGCTAGTAGAAACCCCCCATGTTTCTTTAGCACGATCGCCTCGTATCGGCGTTTCTAAATAGAATACATGAGCATGTACCTTACCTTTTGCACCAAACGCCTCGCACTCTAAGGCCTAATAGCAATGCAGCATCATCGGCTCGCAATACTCCTCAGTATCGAACTTCGAATCTGAGCATGTCCTCTATCGATAGTTATAGCTCGCACTCTTAGGGAGTAATGAGAATGCTCATCACATGGGTTTTACACAATCCTCGTTCGTTCGAATCTGAGCAAATAACTCGTTGGCAAAATAAAACTTCTTAGCTTAATACGAACGACACTCATCGGGGTTTTCAAAATTCAAAACTCAATTCAAACGAAACCAAATGCGAAAAAAAAAACAATTACAAATCAATGGCAAAATCAAACAACCATCAATGGAGTCAAAAAAAGAAACGATGGTTTAATAATGGGTTTCACATAACACTCGTAATACGTCCTTCGAAATCAGAACATGTAGCAATCGAGGGGCAAAGCCTCGTCCACTAGTAGAAATAAAATGCTCCAGACATGCCTCATCATGGCGGTATCATTATCACTCCAGATTCGATTCGAAACAGAGAACACATAACTTCGTCAACAAGCATCGACAACTCAATTGTCCTAGATGAGAATGCTCTCAATAGGGGACAAATGATAGTTCGTATTTCTAATCATGAGCATTTCCACGCAGGCCAGCTCTCTATTCTGTCCTGGGCCGTCAATACACATCGCTCTCATGGGTTTTCAATCCCTCTTAATTCGTAAACCTCGAAAATACTGAGCATGTAACCTCGTGGGCCTGACCATTCGCCTTTAATTACACACTTCGTATATACGACTTGTACTTCTTTAACGATCACTCTATGGTGTATTCATTCAAACCTACTTAACATCGTAAGTTCGTATGTATAGCTAAATCCGAGCTTAGTACCTCGTGGCAACAGCTCACGCCCATCTTCTTGGGCGTAATAGAATGCTTCTCTAGAGGATTCAATCCCCGCGTAATCGTAAGGACTACAACCTTAGAATGACCCACAAACTACGAGGACACAGATCAGCTTAGCAGATCATTGGGCCTAATTGCATCTGACTGCAACAAAAAAAATGATGCCTACAAACCAGCCACGTTCGTTTACACGGACATCTCTGCAGCATGTACTTTCGTAGCAAGCGCGCAAACTTTAGAGCGAAATAAAATAAAATGGCTCAAAAATAAAAATTGGGGTTTTCCAAAAAAAACAAAACGTTTCGAATCACAGAAAATACACCCCAACAACCTCAGCACTCTTATGTCGTAATACCACGCTTCCATCCAAAGAAAAAATCATCGTCGTCAAAAGAATCTGATTCATGGACACCGCTGCACGATTAGCGAGCATTGGGCGTAAATAAACCACTAAGAACATAGGGTATGACAATCACAGCATCCGTTCCAATCAGAGCACGTACTTCGCCGTCAAGCCCCCATGCAACCATGAGAGCAGCGTTCTAAAATAAACTAAAACAAAGTTCTAAACTAAGAAATACTAAATAAATCCCGTGGGTAACTCCAAGAGAGTTCGAATCCTGACCTAGCCACCACTCCCGCGACCACCCAATCAACAGCAAGCAAAACCTCCAAGCCCGCCCAATCCCCCAGCTCCCATCACCTTCAACCGAACTCGCCCTCGCCCTCCATTCGTTTCGACAAAATCCTCTCCCGTGTTTGCATTCCTTGCCCAGTCCTCTCAATGGCCCCCTCCCATCCTCTTCTCCCCCCACCCATCGCATCTCTTCCTAACCACCCTACCACCCCAATCCTCCCCCCCCCCACCCAACCAACCAAGTACTGCACGTGGTTAAGGCTTCGCTACCTCTTTGGCATAATTCGAACACAAACTAATGGGGTTTCCAATCCACACGTTCAAAACCAAACTAGCATGACACTCCCGGCCATCTATCACCTCTTAGGCGTAATCAGAATCCCTCTCATGGGGCCCCCCCCCTCTTCGTATTGTGTACGAATCTGACCCATGTAATCCTGGCAAAGCTCCCCCTCTTAGGTCAGTAATAGACCCCCCCGTCATCGCGTGCTTTCCTAACACACTCGTTCGTTCCGTCGAATCTAGAGCCTGTACTCCACCTGTCCAGGCTCAGCATCTCTTAGGCGTGAAATAGCCCGCTCTCATAGGGTTTACCGATTCCCCCACCCCCCCGGGCTGAGCAAGCACCTCGTGGCAAGCACCGCCCACATCCCGCTTTCAATCCGGACCCAACACCATGTTTATCGAATCCTCCTAAAACGTTGTCAACACTAATAAACATAAACACGTGCTCAAGCCTTAGCTAGCTTCAGACTCTACCGTAACACCAGCACGCTCTCGATGAAGACCCACATCAGCTCGTACCGCAACTCGAAATACTGAGAAATACCTGCCTTGCAAAGTCCCCCTCCCAAGCGTCTTCCAGCGTTCAATACACACGGCACTAATGGGTTTTCCCTGCCTCAGTCGATATCAAAACACCCTCCGCATATGTACTCAGTGGCATAGCTCGCACTAGTAGCGCGAAACAAAACAGCCACCCCAAATTGGGGTTTCAAGCCACGTTTATTCCCTCAATCTGAGCATGGCTAGACCCGGTTGCAAAAACAACGGCAACCACCATAATATATGGGGGGGAGAACCCCACCGAACGTACTCCCATTAGGACTCCCATCCAACTCGTTCATAAAAAACAAATCTGAAACGATTTAACTCGGTGGAAACCATCCACACTTGAAGCGTACTAATAGAACTCTCTCCATAGCACGGTTATCAAATTTCCACTCGTTCGGTACACGAAATCAGAGCATGAACACGATGGCAAAGCAACAGCACACTTTAGTCGTAATCCGCACGCTTCTAATACGGGGTTTTCAAATCCTCTCGATCCGTAATCAAAATCTGTGCATGGACTCGTGGCAAGCCTCGCACTCATTTGGGCGTAATAGAACGATATTAAGATTGGATCTCAATATCGTAACCAGTTACGAATCGAGAACTGAGCATGGAAACTCCGTGGGTCAAGCTCGCACACTACGAGTAGGCCTAATAGAACGCTTCTCATGGCTTTTCTATCCACGTTCGTTACGAATCTGGAAGCATGTCACTCGTGGTCAAGCTCGCACTATTCTTAGGCGCGAACATAGAAGATACGTCTCTCAATAGCGTGTTCCACAAAATGAGATTTTGCGACTCACTTTTCGATCTCGATTGCTCGACGCATGTCCTCGAGGGCCCAGCTTCGCTGCTCTTTAGGCTTAATAGAACGCTCTAATTGGATTTCCAATCCCTCGTTCGCTTCGAACCTGAGCCATGATTCTCGTGGCAAGCTCGCACACTGTAGTCGTAAAAGAACCCATACTCATGGGGATTACCACTCCCTCGTTGCAGTAGTCGATCATCTGAGCAAATGGAACCATCGTGGTAATCTCTCCCACTCTTTGGGCGTAAGCGAAGGACTCTCCATATTTGGGGTTTCTCAAGTCCTCGTTCGATCGAATCTGTAGCATGAACTCGTGGCAAAGCTCAGACAACTAGTAGGCGTAAATAGAACGCTCTCAATGGGAGCGTTCACATATCCTCGTCTTCGTTCGAATCCACTTAGCAATGAGGAACTTTCTGTGTCAAATCGATACGCACTCCTTGCGGCCGTAAATAGTAAACGCTCTACATATGGGGGTTTCTATATTCGGACTCGTTCGGTTCGAGATCTGAGCAATTACTCGTGACCATCTCAGCACTCATTATGGTCAGACCTCGAGGGCGTAATAGAACGCTATCATGGGGTTTCAATCCTCGTTCGTTCGAATCTGAGCTTGTACTCGTGGCAAGCTCGCACTCTTTGGGCGTAATAGACTCGTGGCAAGCTCGCACTCTTTGGGCGTAATAGAACGCTCTCATGGGGTTTCAATCCTCGTTCGTTCGAATCTGAGCATTTACTCTTGGCAAGCTCGCACTCATAGGCGTAATAGAATTCTCTCATGGGGTTTCAATCCCCATTCGTTCGAATCTGAGCATGTACACGTGGCAAGCTCGCACTCTTAGGAGTAATAGAACGCTCTCATGGGGTTTCAATCCTCGTTCGTTCGAATCTGAGCATGTACTCGTGGCAAGCTCGCACTCTTTGGGCGTAATAGAACGCTCTGATGGGGTTTCAATCCTCGTTCGTTCGAATCTGAGCATATACTCGTGGCCGAATCTGAGCATATACTCGTGGCAGGCTCGCAATCTTTGGGCGTAATAGAACGATCTCATGGGGTTTCAATCCTCGTTCGTTCGAATCTGAGCATGTACTCGTGGCAAGCTCGCACTCTTTTGGGCGGAATAGAACGGTCTCATGGGGTTTCAATCCTCGTTCCTTCGAATTTGGGCATGTACTCGTGGTGTAAGAACCGAGATTTTTCTCATATTTAATTTAACTCTCCGTTGACGATGTTTATGTGTGTATTTTAATTACATGATCACTCGTCAAGTTTCGGGAGAAAATGATTTAAAATGGAAGAGTTACGCGATTTTGAAGATTCACTTAAGTGAATAGTAACTCTGGTTTTCCGGATAGGCTGATGATTAGAGATGGCTTTCGGAGTGTATCGGACTCTGTTCATAGTGGTCCAATAGCTCATTTTCGACTGTCCGATTATTCTGGACTCGATGGCACTGACGGAATTTGGATCTGACGCACGGTTTCCGAGAAAAGCCTACTTGGTGGTAGAGGGACCAAATTGTAATTAAAATATGATGAACGGTAAAGGGGTCTATTGATCTGCAAATCGGCAATCAAATCGAATGAAACAAAATCGTGAGTTCGATGCCTCGGCAGTGCTCATCGCGCTGGCGCAATCCGTTCGGAAATCTGACGGACGGATCGTAAGATAAAGCACGTTTTCCGAGGAAGGGTTAAAATGTCACTTTTGGTATTTCAAGAAAAATCCCTATATTTTATGTACCAAACTGCACGACATCGGACCTGGAGGTACTTACGCGCATAATACACTCGCTGTGAGGGACTCAACGAAAAAATAGTTGGTGTTGGTGGGCTAAATTGCGATTTGCCAACCTATATATAAAGGTGATTTTAGGGTTTCCTCTACACAAACCCTAACCCTAGCCTCCATTCACCTCCACAGCGACCAAGCCGACACCCCCACCTCCTGCTCCTCCCTCTGCGCGCGACTGCCGCCGCCGGCGACCCTACTTCCGGCCGGCAGTGGCCGCAACTCCAGCAACACATCCTCCCTCACATCACCACCACCTCCACCTCTGTCCATCTCTGCCAGGGATCAACCCAGGGGGGAAACCACACTTCGGGCTCCTTCCCTGCAGTGTCCCCGGACCTCCGGCGAGCCTCTGGCCGGTCGCCGCCGTCCCTGCGCGCCGCCACGGCCGCCGCTGGCAGACTGCACCAACTCTGGTGTAGTTCAGGCCGAGGAGGAGTAGATCTGTTCCCCACGCGCCGCCGTCGCCCGGGACCACTCCGACCGCCCTCCTCCGGTCTCAGGCAACCCGCCGCCGCCGTCCCTGGGAGCTCCGACCACCGCCGTGGCCGCTGGACCTGTGTGACCCGAGCCCAGACCCGAGCGGGCTCGGTTTGTGCCAGCGCCGCCACCGCCGCCCCCTCCGCCGTCGGCCAACCCAAGCCCCGGCCTCCCTGTACCCACCCGCACCCGTCGGCTGCCGACAGAACCGCCGCCGGAGCCGCCGCTCGCCGGGTGCAAGGCTCAACCTTTTTGGTGCGTCCGGGCTAGGGCATCCTCGCCTACTCCTCCGGCCGCCTCCCGCCGCCGGATACTGTGTGCGGCGACCTCCCCCGCCGGCCGCACCTGCCTCCCGCCGGCGCGCCCACCGCCGTGCCGCCGCCGGCCGTGCCCTAGCTCCCTCTGCCTGGTAAGCCTTTATTGTTAAAACAGCACACTGCCTTGGGTTCGGCTCGCCGTTTCGGCAACCCGGGGCCACCCCGATGCCTCCAAATGTGAGCACGGTGATCTATGATCAGTGCCGATCATCGTACTCACCTCCCTTTGGGTCAGCGAGTCGCTGATTTGCGGCGTAAACGCGGTTTATGGACTGCGCGCGTTGTTCGCTGAACTTCGCGTCGCTCCTGCGCATTCCCCAGTGAACGGCTATGCTCCAAATCATGAGCACGGCCTCCGGCACATCGAGACCTTGCAGCACATGCCTCGGCTGACCCCGAAGAACCTCGGTTTGTCGTATCGAACCATTAAGTCCGAAAAATCACACAATTATTATGATTCCGTAAAAGATTGGGGACCATTATGCAATTGTGCATCGGGTGGGTCCTGTGGACAGTTAGTATAAACTGTGTGTTACCTCTGGACTGATCGTCCAAGGTCCGTCGTCTTTCGCGGAAATCGAAGAACGATTTCTAGTGCGTTTTTCGACGAAATCTGTCGGCGAAACACGGATTGCAATGTGTATGTCTTATGGGCTGCCGCTGATCCTTGTTGGCTGGTTGTCTCGGCCGTCTCGTGTATTCGGAGACTCCCGGTGAGCGGCAGTGGGTTCCGGTGTCGAAATCGACACTTACGGGAACCCGGATCGGAACGATTGTCCGACGATAATCATTTCAATGTTTGATCTTGTGTTCGCTGCCAAGACACCCAAATGGAAGTGTTTTGGGACAGCGGTTGACCCGTGGATCGAGTCGGTACATTTCGGGACTATTCGTGTGTCCCGGGGACGTCCCGATGCGATTTCGGGAGTTCCGGTGATTTACGGAGATCGGCTTGGAAACCGAGTCTCGGGTTTTGGGGATTTGTGTGAGATGCATTTGTAGAGTCCTTTGGGACATGTCTCTGACTCGTGGACCTATCGTAGGTCCGGTTGATCTGCTTCGCGTCCAGGTTCCCGACGTGAGTACGACAGGTGGGTGAGCCTACGGAGTAGTCGGTATCACTATTCCCTGTTCCTTTGTTGATATAGCTCTACATGTCGATTCTTTCTTTACAGCATTCGTTCATACGTACCTTGCTTGCATAGTATATTTGTGGTCATGGACATGTAGAGCAGGATTACACAGTGATGATTTGTGGACTTATTGTCCAGGCAACACATCGACTCTCTTGTCGTGTGTTTCGATCTGTTGTGGCTTCGGCCTGGTACCGGCCTTTCGCCGGCTTGGATTCGATCTGTTTTGATCAGGATGTGGCGTTCCTCTCGCCTGTGGCTTCGGCCAGGTATCGGCTTCTTGCCGACGATGATTTGATCTATTTGATCAGGATGTGGGCGTTCCTTTCGCCTGTGGCTTCGGCCAGATATCGGCTTCTTGCCGGCTGTTTATTGAGCATATCGCATGATCCGTCACTGCACAGCGTGTATTCATGACACCAGATCGGTTTGGCCACCGATCAGGGGTGTACTATCCGGATGAGTCGACCTGCGGGCGCATGAGTTAGATCGGGTGCAAGCAAAGTGGCAGGCACGCATGAGGTCTGTGGATCAATAGGGCACCGCTTGAGGTCTGCGGACCAATAGGGCAACGCTTGAGATCTGCAGACCAATATGGCAGGCACCAGATTGGGTATTTGGAGTTTTCTTTCCATTGATGCATATACATCTTAGTTTTTCCTGTACAGTAGCGTTCTGATTATTTATTCTGTTCATACTGACACGGCTACTGTAGATCTCTGATTATATTGTTATCATATCTCCTTTGTTTCTCAGTGATTACGACATGCCCCTGTGGCTCGGTTGTACCCACTGAGAAACCTCGTTGTGGTTTCTCACTCCCTGTTTTTCAGGTGGATCGGACGAGGAGCCAGTTCGTGGTTCGATGCGAGGACGACCTAGCTAGACTGCATTAGCGGTCATCACCCTGGTTATGTTTTTCTTATCTGCATTAGTAGTCAGATAAATATATAAATGGTTCAGTTAGATGATCAGTATTGAGTGCTTATAACTTGTATGAGATGATGACTTATTATGCATGAGATTGGGTTTTAGCTTCTATTATCAGCATTTGACTTGTGTTTTATCGTGTGGGTGTCTACCCTTCGTGGTAGCTGATTTTCAAAACAAAGTTCCGTGTGGGAACAGTTTTCAAAGGTTTTTCTTGGATTCTTCTAATGTTTATTAGAGTTTGAAAATAAAGCTTTCGAGTGGGAAGTACTTTTAATAGGATGCTTGTTGTACTGTGCATTGCATCATCCTTCGCTTAAGGAGTGCTTAGAAGCATGTAGGGATAGCTGAATGCAAATGTACTCTATGTTGTATTGTATGGATTATCGTGAATGTAAATGTGATTGTGATCCTGTTGTATGTTGTTGGTACGCCGTGCAAATACAGGGGAGACTCTGTCCGTGTAGACAGAGGTGCCTGTATTTGTGGCGGGTCTGTTCACTGCGCGGGCTAGACTTTCAAAAAAAAAAAAAAAAAAAAATTGACCTGTTTTCCGCATCTAAACTAGCCCGGGGCGTGACACGTGGCAAGCTCGCACTCTTTGGGTGTAATAGAACGCTCTCATGGGGTTTCAATCCTCGTTCGTTCGAATCTGAGCATGTACTCGTGGCAAGCTCACACTCATAGGCGTAATAGAACGCTCTCATTGGGTTTCAATTCTCGTTCGTTCGAATCTGAGCAATTGCTCGTGGCAAACTCGCACTCTTTGGGCGTAATAGAACGCTCTCATGGGGTTTCAATCCTCGTTCGTTCGAATCTGAGCATGTACTCGTGGCAAGCTCGCACTCTTAGGCATAATAGAACGCTAACATGGGATTTCAATCCTCGTTCGTTCGAATCTGAGCATTTACTCGTGGCAAGCTCGCACTCATAGGCGTAATAGAACGCCCTCATGGGGTTTCAATCCTCGTTCGTTCGAATCTGAGCATGTACTCGTGGCAAGCTCGCACTCTTTGGGCGTAATAGAATGCTCTCATGGGGTTTCAATAGTCGTTCGTTCGAATCTGAGCATTTACTCGTGGCAAGCTCGCACTCATAGGCGTAATAGAACGCTCTTACGGGGTTTCAATCCTCGTTCGTTCGAATCTGAGCATGTACACGTGGCAAGCTCGCACTTTTAGGCGTAATAGAACGCCCTCATGGGGTTTCAATCCTCGTTCGTTCGAATCTGAGCATGTACTCGTGGCAAGCTCGCACTCTTTTGGCGTAATAGAATGCTCTCATGGGGTTTCAATAGTCGTTCATTCGAATCTGAGCATTTACTCGTGGCAAGCTCGCACTCATAGGCGTAATAGAACGCTCTCATGGGGTTTCAATCCTCGTTCGTTCGAATCTGAGCATGTACTCGTGGCAAGCTCGCACTCTTAGGCGTAATAGAACGCTCTCATGGGGTTTCAATCCTCGTTCGTTCGAATCTGAGCATGTTCTCGTGCCAAGCTCGCACTCTTTGGGCGTGTAATAGAACGCTCTCATGGGGTTTCAATCCTCGTTCGTTCGAATCTGAGCATGTACTCGTGGCAAGCTCGCACTCTTTGGGCGTAATAGAACGCTCTCATGGGGTTTCAATCCTCGTTCGTTCGAATCTGAGCATGTACTCATGGCAAGCTCGCACTCTTTGGGCGTAATAGAACGCTCTCATGGGGTTTCAATCCTCGTTCGTTCGAATCTGAGCATGTACTCGTGGCAATCTCACACTCTTTGGGCGTAATAGAACGCTCTCATGGGGTTTCAATCCTCGTTCGTTCGAATCTGAGCATATACTCGTGGCAAGCTCGCAGCCCGCTCGCAGGGCGGTCCGCACTCGCCCGCAGCCCTCGCACGGGCCCGCAGGCCCCGGTGGCCTGCAGAGGCTGCACCTCCGTTTTTTTGTTATTTGTTGCACTTTTTTTTTCATAAAATAAAATATTTATTTGCAGCACATTAGATGATTTAATATGCAATTGTGATATATGTTGCATGCATTTAAATATTGTGATGATTTTATTGTAATAATTTTATGATGCTTAGATGTAGTTTTTGGCATGATATTTTTTGTGTGCATGCTATTCAAGTGGGAGTTTTATTTTGGTAGAGTAATTGTATGTTTTACTCCCAAATATTTTGTGCAACTTAATTAAATAATTAAAATTTGACGTAGGATGTGTGATGTGATTATGAGCATAGCGAAATTTTTCCTTACGCACCTATGATCTAATTTTTAGTTTATTTAATTAGGGATGCGACAAAATTAAATATATATATCGTGTTTTAAAATTTTAAAATATCTTTTTGTGCGCATTGTGTGAACTTAGTGAGATTAAATGGCCTCCAAACAAGTTATTGCAGATTTGATCAAAGGCGAGAAATTGGATGGTGACAATTATGATATTTGGCACCGTAAAATTCAATATGTTCTCGCCGAGCAAGAGGTCCTAGAGAACTTGAGTAATAAAATGGACCAACCCGCAGAGGGTAATAGTGCTCAGGCTCGCCGAGATATGGAAGCCTATAATAATTGGCTTAAAAAGGATCGCATTGCTCGCATCACGTTGCTGAGCGGTATGCAGAATGATCTCTTGTGCGAGTATGAGCAGTTTCCGACTGCGTATGACATGTGGGAGGCTCTCAAAACTAAATTTGGTGCGACTTCGGCCACAACGTTGCGCAGTCTGACTATGCGGTTTGACAGTTATAAGAAGCGTGCCGATCAGACTATGAAACAGCACGTAAGAATAATGTCAAACATGATTCGTGAGTTAAAGTCGGCTGGCGGCATCTTGACTGATGAGCAGGAGATCCAAATAATGATTCGCTCACTTTCCAATTCGTGGGAACATATGCGAGTGAATTTAACACATAATGAGAGTGCCAAAACCTTTGAGGATGTGGCGCGACATCTGGAGTTGGAGGAGGAGCACCTTGAGGTTGTTAAAACTCCAACTGCCAATGCTGCTGAGTCAAACTTTCGTAGAACATCTGGGTTCAAGCGGAAGAGGACTAGTGGGCCTCAAAGCCATAGTGGATCTACGCCTAAGAACGCGAAGAACACGAAAAGAAAGAGAAGCAAACGAGGTGGCAAGAAGGACAAGTCAAAGATGTCATGTTTCAATTGCAACCAGCTGGGACACTTCGCTCGTTATTGCATTGAGCCGAAGAAGGTAGCCCTTTATCCTGATTCTCGCTCTTTTGTTTCTTCTAGTATGTTTGTTGCTGAATCTCTCCCTGTGAGGATTGTAGACTCAGGAGCAACAGACCACGTAGCGAGGGATCGGATGGGATTCGTCGAGTACCGACGTGTGCCTGCTGGGAGCAGAAGAGTATACATGGGGAACAATTCAAGTGTCGATGTATTAGGCGTTGGTACTTACAAGTTGATCATGCGAGGTGGTCGGACTTTGTACCTTCATGATGTACTTTATGCTCCAGGAATCCGGCGAAAGTTGTTTTTCTATTCTTGCTATGCTTCAGTTAGGCTTTTCTTTTAGTTTTGAGAATGATGTAGTTAAGATTCATCTTGGAACTGTTTATTATGGTAGAGGTTTTATTTCAGATGTTTTTATGGTTTTGGACATTAATTATAATAATTATAGTGGTTCGTTTTCCTTACTTTCTTCTATTGAGAATGATTACAATATTTCTGTTAAATGGCATGCTCGTCTTGGTCATATTGGGCAGGATAGAATGACTAGATTAGTTAGAGATAGGCTGTTTAGCTCGCTCACTAAAGTCGATCTGCCCACTTGTGAACATTGTCTGGCGGGAAAGGCGACCCGAAAACCATTTAATAAAGCTTCTAGGGCAGAATTTCCTTTGCAATTGATCCACTCCGACATTTGTGGCCCAATGAGTGTGAGGGCGAGACATGGTGCTTCTTATTTCATCACATTTATAGATGACCATACGCGCTTCGGTCATGTTTATCTGATCTCCCATAGGTCTGAAGCATTGGATTGCTTTAGACGTTACAGATGAAAATTAAAACCTTAAGAACTGATCGAGGCCGGGAGTATCTATCTGAACAATTCAAAAAATTGTGTGATGAAAAGGGAATAATCAGACAGCTGACAATTCTTGGAACTCCGCAGCAAAATGGTGTAGCGGAGAGAAGAAATCGCACCTTCCTCGACATGGTTAGGTCAATGATGGCGCAAGCAAATTTGCCTGTCTCTTTTTGGGGAGACGCATTGTTAACTTGCTGCCTACATTCTTAATCGTGTACCTTCCAAGACAGTACCTTCCACCCCTTATGAATTGTGGACAGACAGGAAACCTAATTTGGAACACTTGCGTCCTTGGGGTTCGGCAGCTTATGTACACAATACTTCTCATAAATATGGGAAGTTGGGTCCTAGAGGGAAGAAGTGTATCTTTATAAGATACCCTGAACACTCTAAGGGATACGTGTTCATCGGAAAGCAGCCAGATGGAAGTTTGACTGAAATTGAGTCACGAGATGTTGAATTTCTCGAGGGGGATTTTCCTTATAGAAGTGAGGTTTGAAATGAGATTGAGTTCCATGAGATGGATGACTCTGGTAATGGCGCTTCTATTCGCTCAGTTGAGGAAGAGGATGCAACTCCAACACCTCCTGGGGATAGTGGGAGCGACTTACTTTTAGAAAGGGAGCCTCAACTTCGTAGGAGCACACGTGTCGGAGTTCCCCGTCGTCGTTTTGAGATTGAGGGGGAAGCTTTCATGATTGCTGCTCATGATGATGATGAGTCTAGGTCTTTCCAAGAGGCTCTGTTATCACCTACTAATAAGGAATGGTTGGATGCAATGGTAGAGAAAATTGAATCGATGAAGTGAAATCATGTCTGGGACTTGGTTAACTTACCGCCGGGGCGCAAAACTATTGGGAATAAATGGGTTCTCAAGGTTAAGCGCAAGGCAGACGGTTCAATCGATAGGTATAAAGCTCGCCTGGTAGCAAAGGGTTTTACCCAACGAGAAGGCGTTGATTATGAGGAAACCTTCTCTCCTGTTGTAAGGTTTGCTTCGATCCGCCTTATCTTGGCCATTGTTGCGTATATGGATTTGGAACTTTACCAAATGGACGTTAAAACTGTATTTCTTAATGGAGAACTGGATGAGGAGATCTATATGGATCAGCCTGCTGGCTTCATTGTAGAGGGTGAGGAGCATAAAGTTTGCAAGCTCCGACGATCCATCTATGGATTGAAGCAGTCATCCAGACAGTAATACATTCGATTTCATCGAGCCATCACTGAAGATGGATTCACGATGATTGAAGAAGATCATTGTGTGTATGTTAAACGGTCCAAAGAAAATTTTCTAATCTTTTCTTAATATGTGGATGACATTCTATTGGCTGGGAATAATAAGGAGATGATTGTCGCCACTCAGACGTGGCAGTCCTCCAATTTTGAAATGAAGGACATGGGTGAAGCGAATTATGTGCTCGGAGTCAAGATCCTGTGAGATCGTTGAAAGAAACTTTTAGGTCTGTCTCAAGAGACTTACTTAAGAAAAGTTTTAGAACGATTTCAGATGCACAATTGCAAACCCATTGACACTCCTATTGCTAAAGGTGAAAGTCTTAACCTTAAACTGTGCCCTAAAACTTCTGTAGAGAAAAACAAGATGAATCGAATTCCATATGCTAATGCGGTCGGGAGCCTGATGTATGCTATGATGTATACTCGGCCTGATATATGCTATGCTGTGGGTCTAGTTAGCCGTTTTCAGTCCAATCCGGGATTGGACCACTAGAAGGCTGTTAAGATTAGCACACGTACATTTATATCCTACATTGTTGTAGAACGGATTGATAGTATGTCGCAGGCTGATTGGCCCTCTCACACGGGCAATCATTCTTTTCGGCGCTGTAGAGAGCGAGCGAAAATTGAGGCATTAATGGAAGCCGTCTTGGTTGGCACCAAGATGAGGTCATAAGCGAGACCGCATATGGATAGTCTCACGATTCGTATGGCCTGTACATTAAGAGCCGGATGTGAGCTCGCCGTTTGGCGCTTGAGATTGCGAGAAAATGGAGAACTCAGGCTAGACACTCCGGGAGTGACTGAGCTAAGATCCGTATGACATTGAGAAAGACATACGCTCATTGAGATTCTCTGTCATAGCATGTATTTCATATTACATGTGCTAGGCGACCAAATAAAGAAGATGGGTGAATGGATCCCTGCTTCCTCATCGTGTGAGTTCTTATAGACATCATTTTGAGGCGATTTCTTGCATATTTTAGATGCCCTTAGTTACTTTTAACTATGTCATCAGGTGAAAGAATTGATGTTGCTACTTTGGCGTGTTACCTACGGCTATGAGTGATGCGGCTTTACGTGTCATTGCTGGGAAAGCAATCAGTTCTCAACTTAGTGACATGAGGGCTCAAGGAAGACTAGTTGGATTACATTGAGACACTTTGACTCATTGTCGACAGGTTGTGTCGCTTCAGTATAGCGAAACAATCATGAGTATAGTGTCATGATGTGCACAATAGAGGTTAGTATGCTTTTTGCGGGATTAGAGATACTGAACCTAATGTAATTCAATGGTCTAGGACATCACGAGTCTAATATTCTCTTTTGAGGGTTGATGTCTCTATGCTGGCCGTATGCAGTTCTAGTATAGAGCTCCCAAAATGCAGGTTGACTCGGCGGTCGCACTATTCATTTCCCTGTATGAATGGAATCAATAGTGGTGTAATGTTGAGGAAGTGGTTACGATGACATCGATCCCGTTATGTGCGAGTGGAAGATGTTGGCATTCGGTTAAACCGAATCGGGTGCGCCCATGATCGGGCTCGATCCGATGGTTATATGTTGTCTAATTAGGTTAGGATTAATCTCGCTTTTAAATTGAAAAGCTAATTAGAGATAAATCCTAGTCAGATTAGGATAACGTAATATAAACCGATTTGGCCTTATCTTTACTTGCCCATTAGGATTTTGAAAATTCTTATAAATATACGGGCTATCTCTCATATGATATGATACGAGATAAGAAAAATAGAGAGAAATCACATCCTCCATTAACCTATTGTTCTAGAGGGTCTTGAACGGTGGATTAGATATCGTGCTCGTTTGTAGTTCGATCCACCGCGAGTTTGGAGCGATTGAAGACTTTCGAGGACGATCCAAGGACACGTGAATCAACCTCTTCGATCCGGGCTCATCGCGTTCTAGCGCGAATCGCTTCCGCAAAAGGTACGAACGAACCTAACCATACTTTCGCTGCGTTCTACATCAACTATACAAGCAAGTTGTCAACCAAGTTATATATAATATGCAATTTTTCTTTTTTGGATTAGCGCTCATTAGATATTTTGATCACAATCAAATCGTGGAGTATGCGTTAGATTGTTGGAGAAGCCGCACTAAAAATTTGATTGTAATTAATTATCTAAGTAACTTTGTGATAGAGATTAGTAAATCAACTTGCAAATGATTGTTAAAATTCAAAAGGAAAAGGAAGCCAAAAAAATATGATTTCGAAGCGTGCTAGACATTGCCCTAAGGTATATTTCCGTCATTCGTGTGGATTAATTAGAAACACCGACCCAAGATACAATCAGAACTTCTCTTCCTACGAGTACAACCGTGGTTGAGGTTGACAGAGCTTCTTTCAACACCCGGCGAAAAATGAATTAAACAAATAGAAGAAGATAAAAATGTTTCTCAGATAAATTTTCTTCCTCACTTGTCTTTGTCTACTATCTCCATCATTGTATAAACAGTATACAATATATATAGAGGGGGAAAAGGGAAGTTGAACGCTGAGATTCAACACGTCTGTGGAGCCGAAGTGCATGGAGCGGGCGCGCACAGAGCGTAACGTCCGCACTAAAAACGTAAGTTAAGTAATAATAATAAATAAAATAAATTAATTAATAACTTTATAAATAATAAAATAATAATTTAGAGATTTTAGATTTTCCACCAACAGTGAGGTCGTGGGTTCAATTCGTACCTTCGACATTTAGTGGGTTTAAATTTTTATAATTATAATTGGTTAATTCTACGTATCTTTTATATCAATTATGCATAAGAATGGAGATATTGATATATATTTCTGAGTCTATTTTTACTAGATCGATCTTTTGGGTAACAGATAGCTCCAGAGTTCTAATGATAAAAGGCCTTATACTTCGAACCATGCTCATAGCTCTAGAGTTCTGGTGATAAAAGGCTAATATTGGTTTGAACCAGGTGAATGCTGGCTCTCTAGAACAATGGGGGATATCCCAATCAATACCCAAACAAAAAAAACAAAAAAAAGGAAGGGATTTTATTTTTTTCCGGGCTTAACGGATTATTCAAGAATAATCCATTAAGCATGTTCTCCTCAGCTGGGAGAACTTGGTAGAACAAGATGGGGTTAGGGGTGAAACTGGGCCGGGCTTGGGTCGGATCATACTATACTCAAGCCCGGACCGAAGAAAATATCTGGCTTCGGGTCGGGCTTTTACCCAATTTGTGAAAAAAAATTAAGGTCCGGCCCAGGCCCAAGTCTAATGCCCAATACTCGTCGGGCTTTGTGGAGGCCACTTAATGTATTTGTCACATAGTACATATATATATATATATATATATATATATATATATATATATATATATATATATATATATATATATATATATATATATATATTTATTGTATAAATTTAAAATAAAATAAAATGTTCTCATATTAATAAATAATATATATTATTATATATAATGTTAAGTTATATGTATATAACTATATAAAATAATACGGTACTATATATTTTTACTTATAAATATGTATAAATTGCATATAACAATAGGCCCAAAATATTTTCGGGCCTAAGTTTTTAAGCCCGGTCCAGACCCAAAAGTATAATTTTGATCCCCAAAGCTCATCCCATACATGACCCATCGGGCCGGGCCTTGTTTAGGCCCGGGCCTAGTTCCACCCCTAGATTGGGGTGCTCTGGTGGGTTCTCATTTTACCCTTTCAATTCTTCGCCCCAAATGAAAAAAATAATTGCCAGCCACGAGAGGGAAGAGCGCAACGGTACCACGACTCCATGGCGGAGGGGGACAGCGGGGAGGGGTGTGAGAATTTCGAATTTTGGAAATTTGGAATTATGTGTTCCTCTCCCCTGTCACTGTGTTTTCAATCTGTATACGTATATATATACTGGTATATATATATATATATATACCAGTATATATATATATATATATATATATATATATATATATATGTATATAAATTGTTTTATATGTGCTTTATTATTTGTTGAGTTTTGTCGCGGAGAGTGAACGGCTTAACGGCGCGATCCGGAGTCCGAATCTGACAATCCAAAATAGTAGATTCGATGTCTCGGCAGTGCTGAACGCGATGGCGCAAACCGTTTTGACATGCGACGAACGGATTGAGAGATCTTCCATCTTCTTCACTGAGAGGTCGAATTGTACATTTTTGGTTTTCGCGATCTGGACCCTGTTTCTCGCACCATTTTGTGTGAGTTTGCTTGTGGAGGGGTGTTTGGGCATTTTGTGCTTACTGTGAGGGACCCTGAGGTATTTTGCTGTGTGTGAGGGGTGTTTTTGCAATTGTGCAATAGTGTTTTTGTATGTGCATTGTGTGTGTGTGTGAGTGGAGTTGGTTTTCTCTCTCTCTCTCTCTCTCTTCCCCAGCCTCTCTAGCAGTGAGCCTCCTCTCCCCCTGCTCCTTAGCAACCTCCCCGAGCTCGGCCGGCCGCCGCCGACCACCAACTGGTCGGCGCAACTCCGGCCAAGCCTCTCCCTCTCTTTTTCTTCTTCTTCTTCTTCTTCTTCTTCTTCTTCTCCCTCCCTGCGGTGTGCACCCAGGGGGAACCCATGCATGGGCTTCCCCAGAGGTGGCACGACCGCCGGTGACCTGCCCCGCCGCCGGGAGCCGCTGCCGTGGGCCGCCGAGCTGCTGCAGCTGCTGCTAGGGCAGCTGCGGGCCGAGGCTGGTGGGCCCGAGCCGCCGCCGCTTCCCACCGCCTGGGAGGGTGAGCACCGTCACCCTCAGGTCCTCCGGCGCCGCCCCCTGCTTTCCCGGCCGTCGCCCTGCCGTCGGAGCGCCGCCGCCGCCGCAGCTGGCTGCTGCTGGGAGTGCGGGCAGTGGGCTCGAGATCTGAGCCGCCGCCGCAGTGACCTCCCGCCGGCATCAGGAGGACCGCCGCAGCCGTCGTCTCCTTCCCCGGCTGCCCCCGTGTCGCCGGTGCGCCGCCGCGCCGCCTGCAGCTCTTGCTCGCTGCTTGCGGGCAGGAGCAGCTGGAGGCCGCGCCCTGCCGCCTCCTGCCGCCTCGGAGGGTGCGCGCCGCTACCCTCGGGACAGCCGCCGCCGGTCCACTCCGTCCCGGCCGTCGCCGTGCTGCCGGAGCGCCGCCGCAGCCGCCGCTGTTGCCGCTTGTGCTCCTAGGGCACCCGCGGTTGTGAGCTTCCGGCCGCCGCCGTCGTTGCCCGGAGTTGTCGCGGTCGCCCCTTACCTGACGTCCGGCTGGCCCCTCTTGCCGGTGCTCGCATCGCCGCCGGCCGCCGTCGCCGTTCCTTGCCGGAGTAGGTGTGGCCGAGCCTTCCCGGAGCTTTGGCTCTTCCCCGCGCCGCCGCCGCCGCACCCCGTCATCGTCTGAGGTGAGCGCTGTCCTCCTTGGGTCCCCCGCATCCTTTCCTGGCCGCCGCTGGCCGTGCATGCCGGCCGGCAGCTGGCCGGAGCTGGTTGCTCCGGCCGGGGTCCCTTTTTGCTTTATTTTGGCCGCGCTTGGGTGTTTGAGCTTCCCGATGCCTCCCGAAGTCCGGGAAGGTGAGCACGATGATCGCGGCGACGCGCTGATCATCATGCTCACCTTAGATTTCGATTTGGATGTGTCGTTTCGCTGTTTGGCCGATGTCGAGCAATTGCATTGCATATGTTCACTGTTTTTATAGGTTTTCCCGGCTTGCGACTGGTCCTGTCGCAGTGGGGCTGTGAGCACGGCCTCCGTGACGTCGTTACCTATCCGCTGGTGCTTGCGGAGGGTCGTGCGGACGTACGGATTGCTCTAGTGGCCTAGTTTATTGCTCGTATGTTTGCGATTGTTGCTTGTTTTGCGATTGTGGCAGCGTTGCAACGCTGCGGGCAGCAAGGGCTTGACCCTTGAGACCCTGTGGACTGGTTGTCCAACCCCTTCGCCCTTCGCGGTGTTCGGATTCATTTCCGATGCGTTTTTCGATGAATTAATCGGCGAAACGCGTGTTTTTAGTTGTGTGACTCACTCGCTGTTTTCGCAAGTGACTTGGCTTCGCCGTTTAGCCTCGTTGGCTGTTCCTCATTGCTGTCCCAAAGTTCCGAGGACAGCGAATGAGTGACGGGGGGTTCCGGTGCCAATTCGGCATTTTTCAGGAACCCGGGAAGCCTTTTTCGGGTGCGTTTGTGGTCGTGGCACCCCGAGCTTGTGCTCGCTGTCCCGTCACTTGGTTTTGTGTGTTCGGGGACAGCGAGGGACTTGTTTGGCTGTTTGGTACCCCTCTGGGGGCTTAGTGTGGTTTCGGGATCGTCCCGGTGGGTTTCCAGGCGATCCGTCGGTTTCGGGAATGTGAGAGCTTTGTGTTTAGCGTCGACTTGGTGGACCTTGACCCTGTGAGTCTTTCGTAGGTCCTGTCGTGGTTCCCGAGAGCCGTCGGTGTTAGGCTTGATCTTACCTACAGGTGGGTACTTCGATCCGGAGTCGGTTCAGTGGACTACGGTGATACCTTTCTATCCCTTCTCTTGCATTTCAGTTGTTAGTTCACTTGACTCCCTTTGACTCTACTTATGCGTGCTTGGATAGTAGAGTAGTTGTGGTTTGCATGACTATTGAGACGACCTAGTTGGTCGGTAGTGATCGCCTGTTGTTCCGTGCGATCCTCGTTGTGGTTTATCAGTTGCTTCACGGCTCGTTGCCGTTCTGTGGATTGAGCATTCGCATCGATCGTCACAGCTCTTCTAGCACTTCACGTACACCGCGGTCTGATCCATCGTTTGGGGGTGTTCTTTTCCGAAAAAGGGTCGTGGATTTCGACCGACCCGTGAGCCTTGATGCAGTACGTCCAGAAGGTTTATGTGCCGAGAGATGAGCAGTGTGACAGTGCCAGGGATCCGTCCCGGTGGCTATGGATTGGGTATACTTTGTGGTTATCTCCATTGATGCATATACTAGTTGCTTACAGTAGCATAGTTGTTCAGTTGTATGTCAGCCTCATACTTCTCGTGCTACTGTATACCATATCTATCTTTTGTTGACCCTCGTGCCGGTGTGTACACCTCGCCTTCGTCGGCTTGCGGTACCCACTGGGACGGGAGACATGTTTACATGTTCTCACCCCCCGCCCTCGTTGTTGTTTTCAGGTGAGCAGGGTGGTGAGAGTCGGGACGCAGCGAGGCACGCCTAGATAGTAGCTCTAGAGGTTCCGACTTGTGAGGCTACTTCCCCAGATTTGGTTATTACCCTTATCATCTATCGGTTAGTTATGGATATGGTTCAGTTACACTGTGGTTGTTTTATCTAGCATGATATGTTTTGGTACAGTTATATGTTGGATAATTGTATTGCATGCTTAGACTCTTTGGATGCTGATGCTTTAGATCTATCTACGTTGCTTGATATCGCGCATCTTGGTTTTCTACCCCTCGTGGTAGCGTTTTCAAATAAAGGTTTCCGTGTGGGAAACAGTTTTCATCGAGGTAGACCTGCGCTAACTTATCGCCCGACCAAGTGGTGTGGATTGGTAGGAAGTGAGCTGACTTCGTTAAACGATCCACCACCACCCAGATTGCGTCGTGACCCCCCTATGAACGGGGCAACCCCACGACAAAATCCATAGCTATATCTTCCCACTTCCAAACTAGAATTGGCAAACTCTGAAGCTTCCTCGTCGAAAGTCGGTGTTCCGCCTTCACTTGTTGGCACACGAGGCATTGTGCCATGTAACGCCCAATGTCCTTCTTCATCCCAGGCCACCAATAGTGCATCTTCAGGTCCTTGTACATCTTGGTGCCACCTGGATGAATGCTATAGGGAGATTGATGAGCTTCTCGTAGAATGTCTCCCCGAATCTCCTCATCATTTGGCACACACCATCGGTCTCGAAATCGAAGTGCGCCATCGGAGCCCACACTAAAATCACTAACATGCCCACCCTCGACGTCGTGCCGCACCCTTTGGAGATCCGGGTCCGAAGACTGTCGATCCTTGATCCTCTCCAACAAGGTCGTTGAACGACAAGAGCGGCAAGTATAACTGGGGCATCCGGAGTCCCAACCTCAAGGTTGAATCGCCGCATTTCCTCAAGCAACGGCGGCTGACCCGTGATCGACATTGCAAAGTTTTCACCGATTTTCTACTAAGCGCATCCGCCACCGCATTTGCTTTCCCCGGGTGGTACAAAATGGTCACATCATAATCTTTTAATAACTCCAACCACCTGCGCTGCCTCATGTTCAATTCCTTCTGCGTGAATAAATACTTGAGGCTCTTGTGATCTGTATAGACCTCACAATGTTCACCGTACAAATAGTGTCTCCACAACTTAAGAGCGAAGACCACCGCAGTTGGCTCTAGGTCATGGATGGGATAATTCTTCTCATAGGTTTTCAACTGACGGGAAGCATATGCAATAATTTGCCCGCGTTGCATCAGAACACACCCAAGACCTTGATACGATGCATCGCTGTACACCACGAAACCCTCCCCTTGAATTGGTAGGGCGAGAACCGGAGCTGTAGTCAATCTTTTCTTCAACTCCACGAAGCTACGATCACACTCGCCGCTCCACACGAACTTGGTTCCTTTGTGCGTGAGGCGCGTCAGTGGAATAGTGATCTTCGAAAATCCCTCCACAAACCGCCTATAATAGCCCGCAAGACCAATAAAACTGGGACCTCTGTGACATTCGTCGGGCGAGGCCAATCCTTAATCGCCTCAACATTACTCGGGTCAACGGATACACCGCCCTCCGATATCACATGACCCAAGAAGGCGACTTCACTAAGCCAAAAGTCACACTTCTTCAGCTTCACATAAAGCTTCTCCTCCCGAAGGACCTGTAGCACAATTCTGAAATGCTCTTGGTGTTCTTCATCACTTCGGGAGTAGACCAATATGTCGTCTATGAATACCACGACAAACCGATCTAAAAAGGACTTGAAGACACGGTTCATTAAATTCATGAACGCCGCAGGGACATTAGTAAGCCCAAATGGCAAAACCGTGAATTCGTAATGTCCATACCGCGTACGAAACGCGGTCTTATGCACATTCCTCTGGCTTGATCTTCAACTAGTGATACCCCGACTGTAGATCGATCTTCGAATACACCCGAGACCCCTGCAATTGATCAAACAAGTCATCGATGCTGGGCAACGGGTACCTATTCTTGATCATGACCTTGTTTAGCTCGCAATAATCCACGCAAAGCCGGAGCGTACCATTATTCTTCTTCACAAATAGCACCGGGGCTCCCCAAGGTGACACACTTGGTTTGATGAAGCCCTTATCAAGAAGATCTTGCAATTGAACCTTTAGTTCTTTCAACTCGGCTAGTGCCAATCTATACGGGGCCTTTGAAACCGGCGTGGTCCAGGAACCAAGTCTATCACGAACTCGATCTCTCGGTCCGATGGTATTCCCGGCAACTCTGGGGGAAATACATTCGAAAACTCACGAACCACTGGGATGTCCTCGAGCACCTGAACCTCCCTACGGCTCTCCACCACCGTGGCTAAATAAGCCACACAACCACTATTGATTAATTTCTTCGCACGCGACGTGGTCACTGTCATGGCAAAGAGCGAACCCTTACACCCACGATACGTGAATTCCCTTTGTCCAGGCTCACGAAAAGTCACCACTTTGCCTTCGCAATCTATGGCCGCATAATACTTCGAGAGCCAATCCATACCTAGTATCATGTCAAACCCTCTCAAACGTCCTAACACCAACAAGTCCGCCGGCATAATCCAATCACCTATTTGTATAGGACAAGCCGCGCACACGTCCGTAACATAAAATGCATGTTCGGGAGCATGGACCAACCAAGAATGCATGTTCTTTACAACATCTATTTCATGCACATTTGCAAATGATTGACCAATAAATGAATGGGATGCGCCCGTATCAAAAAAAGCTCTACACCTTATCCCATTTAACAACACGATACCTGCTACGACGTAGTCGACCACGGCAGGCTCCTCCAGTTGCGCGGCGAACACCCGGCCACTAGGCGCCGGTCGAGGTCCCTCGGACTGACGCGGCATCAAGGCGCGTCCAGCAGATGTGGCGGTGAGTGAAACTCCCGCAAACTGTCTCGGGGCTGACTGAACCGAAGCAGAGGACGGGGCAGGTGATGGTCCTCTCGGGCACTCACGACTGATATGTCCAGCCTGGCCACACCTATAACACCTCCCCTCACGCTGCCCACAGTTCGACGGCCGATGGTCCCCGCCGCATATAACGCACCGCAAAGATCCATGACTCTTTGACTGTCCTCGAGGGTACCTAGGGGGCCTCTTAGAACTCGACTGTCCCCCAGCACCACTCGCAGTTCGCTTCTTTCCTTTCTCCTTCTCAAACAACTCGCGCTCCTCTCGCGCGATCGCATTCCCCTGCTCCACCCACAGAGCCCGATCTAAAACTTCGACAAAAGTCTGAAGCTTGAAGGAGTGCACCACTCAAAAAATCTCGGGCCGAAGTCCTCGCTCGAAGCACTCCGCCTTGTCCTGGTCGCCCTGAACCACGCCCGGGACACAGTTCACGATGTGCGAGAACTCCCGCTCGTACTCCCTAACTGAGCGATTCCCCTGCTTCAACTTTCGGAAGTCCTCATTCAGCTTCCTCTTCTAAATATCGAAAAAGTACTCGGTGAACAACAACCCTCGAAACTCCTCCCAAGTAATTACAGGAAGATCCAGGGATCGATTCTTCTTAACTCCCCTCCACCACACCCTAGCCGACTTCTCGAAGCAATGTGCGGCCAGGTGCACCTTATCCTGCTCCAAGGTGTATATGTCCTTGAACAGGGTCTTCATAGTGGCGATCCACGACTCCACCAACCCAAGGGTCTACCTCCTCCCCCTCAAAAGTAGGAGGGTTGAACCTCTTGAAAGTCGTGAGAGCTGCAAGTGCTCGCACCCTCTCTGACTCCACCGTCGTTGTATCGGGGGCCAAGGAGCCAGAAGCCGTTGGAGGAACGCTCGTTGGGATGTGGGGCACCGCCACTAGCTCCGTCGCCACATTCACTCCCTCGGTAGCATTGGGAACTTGTGTAGAAGGCGCAGGCGGTACCCGACTTCCCTGTGCCATCGCCGCCGTAGTCGCCTGTTGCGACGTAGTCGCCTGTTGCGACACCAACTCCCGGAGCTCCCTGATCTGCTCCTCCTATCGCTAAGAGGCCTCGGCCTGCCTCTGCACCACCCCAATTAGTGCGGTCACTTGATAACATAGGTCCTGGACCTCACTTGACTCGGATAACTCAGGCACCTCAGAAGGCGATGCCGGAGTAGATCGCGTCGCAGGGCGTATCATAGGCGCCATTGCCTCCTGAAATGCAACAATTTGATTAATCACTTCGACTCACGAATTCTACACAATTCGATTACTTAACCAAACAAAACCAAATTAGGCGAAAGCGTACAAGGGCACTTATCCACATCTCTAGGTATCATGTTGTCGGCCGCCAACACAACCTCCTCGAGTTGAGAATAAATAACACCTTGAATCGGTCTCCCACTACCGTTAGAGACATACTAATAACTAAAACCAATTGACTCAACTTCCGCCACTAACGATTGATCACCGTCAGTCGCGTACCTAGGTCCTTATAGTCACCATCCTAAGGTTCCCTAGGTCCTTCCTAAACCTCTCTATGCTTTGATACCACTCTAGTCTGTCACGCCCCGCGACTGCCACTTTGGTCGGTCCGGGCGTGCGCACAAACCGCCGAACGGACAGAACCTCCCCTGTCCGCCCAAGGCTCAACAACGTCATGTACATCAAGTTTTGCCCAAGAAAAATAATCAACATACATGAATTGCACGAGGGCAATTATACAAGAGCGAGAGGTAGAAATACTTAACTATTGTAACTAAAACATTCAAGCTTCACATACATCGACCCAAAATACATCATTTCCATACCTATACACACATGCATATATAATGACATATACATTTACATCTCCCAAAGTGAAGCTTCTACATGTTCTCTCATAATACAAAAGCATCACACTGATACATAGGGTAAGCTAATACATGGAAGTCCACTACCTAGGGCGTTGTACTCTTGCCACGATCCTCGACCACACCGCTCGTGCTAGGCTCTGCAAAACAAGGGGGGGTGAGAACTAAAAGAAGTTCCCAGTGAGTTCGGCTGCCGACCCCCGCCGACTTTCCCACTAGGTCTAATCAGGCATAAGTAGTGAGAAGAGATAACAAAAATAAACAACTAATGCAACTACTATGCCTCTACAATATGAAATTGGGTAACCATAGAAAATGTCATGCTCATGATGCTTACCAACATTCTATCTTTTAACCCAATCATACCGGCTCACCCGAAGGTCGAGCTCACTCACAATACCAGGGCCCACGGGGACTATCACCAATCAAGGGCCGCCTGCTGGGTAGATACGTTAACCCATACGTGACAACTCCGGAGCTTACTACTTGTGATGTCGCGACACACCACAAGCCAACAGACAATGTGAGTACGATTCAGTCCTCTCATCCTGAGGACACCCTACCAATCAAGGTAATGATATACGGGGATCTACCAATCCCTACCATCTAATGCCACAAGTGCTATCAAACACAACTAGTCCCAATGCCACCAAGTTCATGTCACTACATTTCACATTGTTCTCTAGTTCACATACTAGTTCTTTGCATTCATTGGGTTCCAATGTCCAACGACCCAATCCTTATGCGTCCAATGTCCGAGTTCTTTACCCAAGTTGTCTAACTCTACTTTAGGAAGCATGCAAGGAATTCAAAAGCATAAATACAATAAAACCCTACAATGCATGGTTTCTACACATAAACACATATGACCAATAATGGCGACATAGACATAAAAGGAAATCCAACCGTTCCGGATAGCACCACCCACCTCAATGCGATGCTAATTGCAAGGAGATCCGAGCAATGTAGCTTCCGATGCCGATTTGGCCCTTTTTGGTGCAAACAAATGAAATCCCTCGATTTCGGCTCGATTTCCTCAATCGACCACCGAAACGTCGCTACTCTTCGAATCGAAGCTACTAGGCGTTCTTCGGCAACCTTCAATTAGAAGATTACAAGATCAATTTAGATCAAAACCCTTCTTATCCAAAACCCCTCTTTTTAAAACCCTAGAAACCCACTTTTTGGCAAAAGCACCAAAACTCTTATGGATTCATGTATTATTCTAGGTTAGAATCACACAAAATTACTAATTACTTGCTTTCGAAGGATTTACCCGAACCCTAACTTCACAAAACCTCAAAAACTCACCTTTGGCTCTTTGTCTTCTCCAAACTCCCATGCACATGAGCTTGCTTCACCCTTAAGCAAGCCTATCACCTCCAAACTCTACCTTGTTGGAGAGATAACTAGGAGGAGAGAGAGAGATTTGAGAGTGAGGGGGAGAGTTAGAGAGAAAGAGAAGGGTTTCTCTTTTGTTTAAGTAGGAGAGAATGAGAGAAAAGAGGGTTTAGAGTCTATATATAAGCCCTCAACCTCTTTTGCAACTTAATCCCTTAAAAATATGAAATTTCAACTCAACCCACAAATTTTTTTTTTCTTTCTTCTTCTTTTTTCTTTCTTCTTCTTTTTTTTTCTTTTTCTTTTTCTCGCAGCCAGGGTCCGGACCCTACCTCAAGGTCCGGAACCCGAGAGCATTTTTGCCCAATTTGACTTGAAAATTTTCGATTTGCTCTCCCGGGTCCCAAACACTCTTCAAAACCATTATGGAGCCTTCAGAACGTTTCGTGGACCACTCTAGATCTCTCACCGCACTTCGGCCAACTTGGCCAAGGTTCGGTACAATGAATTGGGGATTCGTTATATTACTGTCACGCCCCGTCGGGCCTTTAACACCAACTAGGTGGAAAGAAAAACCGCACGGGCGCATGCCCCAGACCCGCCGAATGGATAGAGTCTCCTCTACCCGCCCAAGGCGTCACAACACAAGCATATCCACAGGGTTCCAACTAGGAACGGAGTACAAGAGTTGCACAGGAAAGCATCAACATAAAGAAGTTCTACTTCTATTACATCACATCTGCACATTTATACATGCCCAAAATTTTCTTTTCTTTCATTTCCATTCCATACATCAAGTTCCAAAATCATGGAATATACAAGTTGCATGCCTTTAATGTAAACCCCTATACTATCAATGTCCAAGACTAGGGGTACAACTCTGTCTATCACCAAAATTGAAGGGCCGCTATCTAGAGAGCCAAACCTTTGCCTCGCTCCGCCGCCTCACTCGCGGAAGGACCTGAAAAACGTGGGGGTGAGAACTATAAACATAGTTCCCAGTGGGTAAGGCCACCCAAGAGAGAAGCTCGACCCACCAGGTCCAAAGAAACACCATATGCATAAGTTAGATCACAAATAACTATGCAACAATTATTTAAATGCTTGTAAATAAATATAAAGGATGCAACCAAATAAAATGTCCTTTTTTTATTTTCTCCTAGGTTCATCCTATATTTCACATTGACCAAGTTCAACTACTTGTTATAAACTTATGGTTTCGGAATCGCCGCATCACCATAATAGTTCCAACATCCGAGTGAAATCGTCACCTCTGTGTTCGAGTAGCGAAATCGTCGCATACTCGGGATAGCGAAATCATCGCATACCCCCACCTCAACACCGCCATCACATGGCACGGGTAGCGAAACCGTCGCATACCCAGGATAGCAACCTCGTCGCACATCCCATCTCAACACCGCCATCACATAGCATGGGTAGCGAAATCGTCGCATACCCGGGATAGCGACCTCGTCGCACATCCCATCTCAACACCGCCATCACATGGCATGGGTAGCGAAAACGTCGCATACCCGGGATAGCGACCTCGTCGCACATCCCATCTCAACACCGCCATCACATGGCATGGGTAGCGAAATCGTCGCATACCCGCGATAGCAACCTCGTCGCACATCCCATCTCAACACCGCCATCACATGGCATGGGTAGCGAAATCGTCGCATACCCGGGATAGCAACCTCGTCGCACATCCCATCTCAACACCGCCATCACATGGCATGGGTAGCGAAATCGTCACAGCAACCTCGTCGCACATCCCATCTATCACATTTCACACTTGCCAACCTAAGTCTCATGACCCTAGGTTCAAGTCACTAAGTCTCACCTATGTGCAATAACACTAGGTTTACTTTCTCGTTCTCAACCTAGGTTCCATGACTCTAGGTTCCATTCTCATGTTCCAACCTATGTTCAATGACTCTAGGTTCCAATCATACATGTTCCAACCTATGTTCTCAACACTAGGTTCCAATCATACATGAAATCACATAACAAGTATAGATAATAGAAATATACTTGAATTCTTTAACATGCAAGAGGAGCTCATGGTTATATCTTTCATGATTCTCATTTTGCCCACATGCAAGTTCTAGGGTTTCACATTACACACCATTTTATCTTTAAATGGTTATTTACCCAAGACATGGAAGTGACCTAATCGCTTTGGTAAACACAAACCCACCTCAAGAGCTTCCAAATTTTTGTATTCTTTGAGCTCCTAGGTCTCCAAGCCTTGAGTTCTTGCTTCAACCCAAGCTTCTACAAGAAAATGGTTCGTTACTCGTTACGAACCCTTAAATCAACTCAATACATGAAATCAAGTGTTCTAACATGATTTCCTATGCCTCAATTGCAATTTCCGAAGGTCCAAATATTTTTAGAACCTCCCATGGCAAAAACCCTCATTTTACCTAGGTTTCACATGCATGCATGTAGAACCTCAAAATCTCTTGGCCAATCTCCACGTTTTGTGGTTTAGATTGCCTAGGGTTTCCAAAAACCTCAAAATACTAGATCAATTCCAAGGTTTGAACCCAAAACGTGAGGAACTAAGCTTAACCGCGAGTTCCCCAAGCTTCTACTTGCACCAAGAAGCTTCTTTGCACCTTGGAAGTCCTTTTCCAAGCTCCAATCCACCACTTCTCCAAGCTTTGGAGAGTTCTCTTGTCACGCCCCGCCGGCCCTTTAACACCACTAGGTGGAAAGGATAACCGCACGGGCGCATGCCCCAGACCCGCCGAACGGATAGAGTCCTTTCTACCCGCCCAAGGCGTCACAACACAAGCTTATCCACAATGTTCCAACTAGGAACGGAGTACAAGAGTTGCACAAGGAAAGCATCAACATAAAGAAGTTCTACTTCTATTACATCACATGGCACAATATACATGTCCAAAATTTTCTTTTCTTTCACTTTCATTCCATACATCATGTTCCAAAACTATGGAATATACAACATTCATACAAGAATGAAAATCCCCTATGCTATCATAGTCCAAAAAATAGGGGTACAACTCTATGCATCACCAAAATGGAAGGGCCGCTATCTAAAGAGCCAAACACTTGCCTCGCTTTGCCGCCTCACTCGCGGAAGGACCTGGAAAATGTAGGGTGAGAACTATAAACATAGTTCCCAGTGGGTAAGGCCACCCAAGAGAGAAGCTCGACCCACCAGGTCCAAAGAAACACCATATGCATAAGTTAGATCATATATAACTATGCAACAATTATTTACATGCTTAGTAAATAAACATAAAGGATGCAACCAAATGAAATATAATTTATCATTCTCTCCTAGGTTCATCCTATGTTCCACATTGACTAAGTTCTTTTACTTGTCATTTACTTATGGTTTCGGAATCGCCGTCTCACCATATTTGTTCCAACATTCGAGGAGTGAGCTTGTCACCTCCTAGTTCGAGTAGCGAAATCGTCGTATACTCGGGATAGCGAAATCGTCGCATACCCCGTCTCAACACCGCCATCACATGGCATGGTAGCGAAATCGTCGCATACCCGGGATAGCGACCTTGTCGCACATCTCCCCTTCGACACCGCCAATACGTGGCGCGGTAGCGAAATCGTCGCATACCCGGGATCGCGAAATCGTCGCCTATCCCATGTCGGCACCGCCAACTCGTGGCATGGTAGCGAAATCGTCGCATACCCGGGATAGCAAAATCGTCGCACATCCCATTCTTCACATTACTTGCCAACCTAAATCTCATGATCTTAGGTTCAAGTCACTAAGTCTCGCCTATGTCCGATAACACTAGGCTCACTTTCTCATTGCCAACCTAGGTTCCATGACTCTAGGTTCCAATCACATGTCCAACCTATGTTCAATGACACTAGGTTTCAATCTCACAGGTTCCAACCTATGTTCAATAACACTGGGTTTAAATCTCACATGTTCCAACCTATGTTCAATAACACTAGGTTTAAATCTCACATGTTCCAACCTATGTTCAATAACACTAGGTTTAAATCTCACATGTTCCAACCTATGTTCAATAACACTAGGTTTAAATCTCACATGTTCCAACCTATGTTCAATGACACTAGGTTTCAATCTCACATGCAACCATGCAACAAGTATCAATAATTGAATTGTACTTGAAATATCCATCATGCAATAGGAGTTCATTGTTCTACCTATCATGATTTTACCTTTGCCAACATGCAAAAATGCTAGGGTTCTCAACACATACCATTTTATTTTTAAATGGATAATTACCCTAGACATGGAAGTGACCTAATCACTTCGGTAAACACAAACCCACCACAAGAGCTTTCAAATCCTTGTATTCTTCAAGCTCCTAAGTGTCCAAGTTTTGAGTTCTTGCTTCAACCCAAGCTTCTACAACAAAACGGTTCGTTACTCGTTACGAACCCTAAATTCAACTCAATATGTGAAATCAAGTGTTCCAACATGATTTCCTATGCCTCAATTGCAATTATCGAAGGTTCAAATATTTTTAGAACCTCACATTGCAAAAGCCCACATTCTACCTAGGGTTTGCATGCATGCAAGCCAAACCCAAGATTTCATGGCCAAACACCTACCATTTGTGGTTTAGGTTGCCAAGGGTTCCCAAAAACCTCATTTCAAAGGATTAAATCCAAGGTTTGAACCCAAAACGTGAGGTACTAACCTTAATCACGAAATCCCCAAGCTCCTTCTTGCACCAAGAAGCTTCTTTTCTCCTTTGGAAGTGTAGTACTTGTAAAATTTGAAGTTTTGAGAGTTTCTGAACATGACAGGTTTCGGGCGCCCGGAAAGGAGGTTGTGGACGCCCGGATGTTCCGGACCCTGAGGACTTTGTGGACGATCCGGATGTGGCTCGGATCTGGACGCAGGAACCGGACGCCCAGTTATGGATCCGATTGAGCTGATGACGTGGAGAGCCACGTGTCGCGACACAAGACACGTGTCGATCACCGGAGACACACCGCCCCACCGCCTGCGACCGCCGACCGACCGCTTGGCCAGCTGACGACACCTGGACTGCAGGATTTCCGGACGCCCGGAAGTGGTTTAGTGGGCGCCCGAATGTGTACTTTTGGGAGCCTATAAATAGGTGAGTCCCTGGTTGGTTTAGCTCATTTTCCACTTCGTGATTTCGTTTCTAGAGAGAGAAAGTTAGGTTTAGGGCCATGTGTTGGCATTAGTTGCAACCTAGCTTGCTCTCCTCTATGCTGTCGATCTGATCTGGTGCTGTGCTGTTGATCTGCTAGAGTTAGCAGTTTCTTTTGAGGTTTATTCAGATCGGTGTACTGCTCGTGCTGCTGGAGCTTGGAGGGTTGGATCTGAGGACACTACTTTCCCCACCGTGGTTGGATTAGCTTGTGAGGTGGGTTGATGTTTGCCAGATTCAGTGGACTTCCTCCTACGTGTTTTATCTCATGTTAGCATAATATGATATGATGTTGTTTGGGTTATGTTAGCATGATTGGATTATGATATGTGGATATTGGATTATGTTATTGGGATTATGATAGTATGCCATGCTAAGATTATGTAGAGATGCCATGTTAGGGTGAGATTGATCTATAGACTGCATGGGCATGTTATGATCTTAGATGTGCTAATGATATGTATATGAGCATGCATTTCCTTGTATCCCTGTTGCATGATTGGACCTACACCTATTCTGTTGATATCCCTTGTACCAGTTGTTGTACATATTAGTGTAGGTGATCATGTTGTGTGGCTCGTGCTATGTTGTTGTACCTCCTCTTTGTGGTAGAGTAGAGATTGATTGTGAGCACAGGAGCATTGATTGGGTCATGTTATAGACTATTCTTTGAGGTGCCGAGGGCACGGGTTTCTTTGTTGACCCAGTCGTGTCGATCATATACCTGCGGGTGCTTGGCACTGCTGTGAGGTTACTTTGCTCGGTTGGGTCGCCCCCACGAGTACCACTCTAGAGTTGGCATATTCCGTACAGAGGGTTGTACGAGGAACTAGTTACAGATGGTGTTCCTGTACTAGTTGGGCTCCCTTTTGTGTTGAGCTTGATCAGGCCGCAGGTATCGCATTGTGAGGTATTGTATGGTATTACGGATTGAGCTAGGTACAGACGGAGTTTCCTGTACTAGCTGGTTCGCAGGTATTGTATTGTGTATGATAGTCCTCATTTGGTATATTCAGTTCATTGGTATTTATACTGACAGTTGAGCATTGTGCATAGTAGTGGTAGTATATCTCCTACATTCTTTCTTGCTCTACATATATCTCTTGAGATTGAGGACTTAGTGGGCAGACCGCTGAGGCTGGTGGCGGTACCCACTGAGGACTACTTGTTTGATAGTAGTTCTCACACCCATTGGTGACATCTTTTTGCAGAGTCTTCTTCCCCAGTCGTGCATACTGAGCGCGGAAAGGAGACCGTCGGGTAGAGCATTCCTCGGATACTTGGCTAGAGGTATACCCATTTTGTTAGTGAGATATGTGTCTGTACATACAGTGAGTTTGAGAGACTAGTGATGTGTTGTACTATGGTTATGGATGATGTATGTACAGTGATATTTTGATATTATATATAGCAGCTCTGTTGATACCTTTAGCTTTGTGTGTTGATTATTGTTGTTTTCGCTTCGTATACATGGTAGAGATACTGTGTATGCGGCAGATCTCGTCATGCGCCTGGGAAGAGGTAACCCGGGGCGTGACAGGAAGCTTTTTCCAAGATCAATCCACCTTTTCTCCAAGTTTTGGAGAGATCTCTAGAGAGAGAAAGAGAGAGAGATGGAGAGGAGAAGTGGAGAAGATGACAATGAGAAGGGAGAGGCCTCAGCCATTCATACACCCCTTCAATCAAGTGAAAAGACCATTTTGCCCCTCTCCACAAACAACATAATCAACCAGCCAAATCTGGACATTGTATACCGGTATGTGCATTTGCATACCGGTATACGGGTGCTGATTCCGGTATACCTCAGGGATTCCGCAGAACCCGTGTCACGCCCCGGGCCCTCGTGGGAGCCTACCAGGCACGTGCACAGACCCGCCGTGTACCTCAAAGCAAACACAAAGTACACAAGGCGTCTACAATAACATAAATCCAATAGAATAAGGAATACATCCTAACAGGGTGATCAGAGCGAGAACATAGTTCTACAACTAAAACAAAATCCATACAACTAAAATCTCAAGATATACATCTTATCAACTAGTAGATCAATCAACCAACAAAACTATACATCTTTCATTCAAAATACAATGAAAGGAAACCCATGGTATGCCTACAACCACAACACCGTAGAGGCTCTAGCTAGTTGCTAACCCCTCGCCGCGATCCCAAGCCTCTCCTACTGCGGAAGGCTCTGAAATAAAAACAACAAACCCCAGGGGGATGAGAACTATTATTCAATAGTTCCCAGTGGGTAAGCCGCCGAGAGTGGCGAATTACACCGCTAGGTCAACTGAGGCAAGATAGTTTAAACTGAAACATAAAGCATAAAAATATTAAATGCTAACAGATAGTTCTACAACTATCATGCCTCCAATGACTAAACCATCTACATGAACATGAACATGCTCTATTGTCATATGCTCGACAATTAATTTCATGGTTTACATGCATGTCAAATTAATGCCATGATCAATTACATATGTCCTAATGTCATAACTCACTATATGTCAAGTTTTACTATTACATGTATGACTTGTCTCCGACTACAAGTATGTAATGTATATTCAATTTGCTACTACATGTATGAACTATGTGACTTGTTCTCAACAATATGAAGGTTATGTTCACTACATGTAATGCCACAATGTCACCACCCAATACTATGTCCATACACTACATGTATATGCATCAATTAATTAGGGTGTCAAATGTCACATTCCGGTTAAAATAACCTCTTTCCATATGAAAGTTCACCTTGCATACACCATAACTGTGTAGTCATAAAATAATACAATAGCGGGATGTTCACTTGTGCCGAGCCTAATGGCTCCGTGGTAGTCAACACCTCACGCTTTGGTGAGCCTTACCCACGGCGGTTCCATTTCGGCGCTCTCTCTAACACACGGGCGAAATAACTGTCGCTAGGCCAACTCCGGAGTGCCGGCTTGTAGGGAGCGACCCTCACAAGCATGTGTAAACGAGCATAGTGGCTAACAAGCAACAAATCAACCATAATAATAATATCATAAGTTTAATTTCACGTTATGTCAAAACATGTCATATTATGTTTACAACCTTTAATAGCCAAGATGCTAAATGTCAACAATATCATGTTGTTCTCCAATTGCCCTTTGGTATGTCTCTACCAATATACCCATGTCTCTAACATGTAAATGTCCATCTCTTTGTTTACTAAGTTCATAAACCATGCATTATTCTAATGTCATGTACTATGCATTCCACCAATGCCAAAACTATGCATTTTTCTAATGCCATAAATCGTGCATTCTCTAATGCTATAATCCATGCATTCTACAAATGCCATAACAATGCATTCTACAAATGCCAAAAATCATGCATTCTACGATGCCATATGTCATGCATTCTCTAATGCTATAATCCATGCATTCTACAATGCCAACGAGTCCATATTCATGCCATGCATAAGCTACAACAACCTCTACTTCATAGAGTATAAAACTATCATGCAAGTGTTTAAATAACCCAATGGACTCACGTTCAACCAATTACAATTATCAATGCAAATAGAATTCCATTCCTCATGTCTTAAACATGGTCAATCCACGACCAAAAGGTCGAGTCCAAGGCCAACAACGCCCGTCATAATTGCTCACCTAGTTGAGGTGCAACATACACTTGTCATATCTTCTCTTTTCTCTATATAAGCATATTTTAGTATGCAAAGAGAATTCACTAATCCACTACTCAAGTAGTGTCTCAAATGATGCTCATTTCAATCATGCATAACTTAATTAGCATTTCCTAATGCATCAATACACTATTAGTGCAAATACCCTAGTATGCATGTTATTCTCATAATGCCACTCTATGGGTACCATGCATTTTCATATACAACATATATGTCTTACGCAATCACAATTATCATCATGCCATAATTATCACAATTATGCATCAAATCACTCCTATAATTAAAATAGGAGACATAGGGGGAGTTCACCCATTTCGGTGAGGTCAGACCCACCGGATACCCGTCGAAACCTCGCAGTACTTCGAAACGAAGTTGTCCCCCGAGCTTCTCATACCCTAAGATAATTTTCCAAGGGGTTAGGGGTATCGAACAAGCAATTTCGAAAACCACCAAAATCAATGAGGTAAATGGGTGGAATTTACCTTAAGCAAATAAAACTTGTTCTAAGTCCCATTGGAGGTTAGAGATCATCAAATCCAACCTACAACAACGTTCTACACCCATCAATTCCACCTCAAGGGCTTACAATCACAAAACCCTAAACCAAACCCTAGTTTTCAAGAAACTAGGTTTTCATGCTAATCTCAAGCAACAATCAAAAATAGAGGTTGTAAAAGGGTCTACTAAATTCAAATCAAGCTTCTAACCAAGCTCACACAAGCTAGGGTTGAAGATCCATCCTCCAACAAGCTCTCCTCACAAGCCACAAGCTCCTCTAGCAAGCAACAAGCAAAAGGAGAAGAGAAAAGAGATCAAAACCCAAGATTTCAAGGGTTTGGGAGAGAAAATCTAGAGAGAGAGAGAGGAAAAAACCCTACCTCTCCTTCTCCTCCAAGCCTCAGCCAAAACAACACAAGAGGGGGTGAAGGGGTACTTAACCCAATGCACAAAATCCACATAGGCCCCTCAAAAAGCCAAAATTGCAAAACTGCACAAAATGCATTCTGCAGCACTGTATACCGGTATGCCAAATCCAGTACCGGTACGCAGTGCATTCCGGTATGCCAATTCCAGTACCCGAATGCAGTACAAATTCTGCACTTTATGCAGAATTTGCTCTCTGGAGTCCGTTTTCGCCCTTTTTAAGCCACGAAAACACCTCAAAGCTCACCAAACTCAACCCAAAACTCCAGAATAGCATAAGGCACTATTCTCTCACTAGAACTCCGTAATTTGCTAAAGTTCAGTGTACTACAACCCGAGAGCTAGGTTCACTGTTTCGCACGTTGTATACCGGTATACCATTTCTCATACCGGTATACCTCAGAAAATTCCGCAAACCCGAGAGCTGGGTTTCTCGGTTTCAACATGGCATTCCGGTATACCATTTCACATACCGGTATACCAAGCTCCAATTCCGGTATTGGAGTTCACATACCGGAATCCAGTGCAGACTTCCCAAGTTCGCAGTTTTTAACTTCTCGAAGTCCATTTTCGCGCCTCAATTGCGCCGAAAACACTTCGCACAGTCCCGAACTTGGCCAAAGCCTCACATATAGCCTCTTATGCCATTTTCTCACTAGAACTCTACAATTTGTAGAAGTTCAGTACGATGCACTGAAATTCAGTGTACTACATTCCACCCCCCTTAAAGAGAGTTTCGGCCGCGAAACTAAAATCATACCTCAGCTGGACTCAGCGAAGAGGTAAGGAAACCGCTCTTTCATCGAGCTTTCCAATTCCCATGTAGCCTCGCGCTCACCGTGATTCGTCCATTGTACCTTTACATAAGGAATTTCACGGTTCCTCAAACTTTTCACCTCGCGATCCATGATACACAAGGGAAACTCCTCATAAGTCATATCCTCATGAAGCTCCATAGGCACATACTCGAGGACGTGCGCCGGATCATACACATACTTGCGGAGGGTCGATACATGAAACACATTGTGTATCCCCGCAAGTTTCGGCGGCAAGGCTAGCCGATATGCCACGGATCCCACACGTTCCAAAACCTCATAAGGTCCAATGTAACGGGGACTCAACTTACCCCGAACACCAAATCGCTTCACCCCTCTCATGGGTGATACTTTCAAGAAGACGCGGTCTCCTACCGCGAACTCCAAATCTCGTCGATGCCGATCCGCATAACTCTTTTGTCTAGATTGCGCCGTCGATAAGCGTTCGCGTGCCAAGCGGACCTTTTCCTCCGCTTCACGCAACACGTCCGGTCCTAAGACCCTTCTCTCGCCGACTTCACTCCAATGAATAGGAGAGCGGCATTTTCTTCCATACAAAACCTCAAAAGGTGCCATACCGATGCTAGCTTGATAGCTATTATTGTAAGCAAATTCAGCCATCGGCAAATGAGTAGGCCACGCACCTTTGAAGTCCAACACACACGCTCGTAGCATATCCTCCAAAATCTGAATTGTCCTTTCCGATTGACCGTCAGTTTGAGGATGAAATGCTGAACTGAAATCGAGCCGTGTACCCAAAGCTTCTTGCAAGCTTTTCCAAAAATGCGATGTGAAACGGGGATCTCGATCTGAAACTATCGAGGTCGGGACCCCATGCAATCGCACAATCTCGTCCAGGTAGACTTGTGCTAACTTGTCTCCCGACCAAGTGGTGTGGATTGGCAAAAAGTGTGCCGACTTTGACAAACGATCCACCACCACCCATATCGCATCGTGGCCACCTAGCGATCGAGGTAAGCCCACAACAAAATCCATCGCGATATTCTCCCACTTCCAAACTGGAATGGGCAATCCTTGTAATTTTCCCGCCGGAAAGCGACGCTCGGCCTTTACTTGTTGGCATACTAAGCATTGTGCCACAAAGCGTCCCACATCAAGTTTCATCCCCGGCCACCAATAATGCACTTTGAGGTCCTTATACATTTTGGTGCCGCCCGGGTGAATCGCATAGGGAGAAGTGTGAGCTTCTTTCAAGATTTCCCTACGAATGTTCTCAACTTTCGGCACGCACAATCGATTTCGAAATCGAATTGCGCCCTTCGAATCTACATGATAATCACCGGCGCGCCCGTTCTCGATAGTACCCCGCACCTTTTGGAGCTCCGGATCACCGGATTGCTTTTCTTTTATTTGCTCCAACAAGGTCGGCCACACCTCGAGACTCATAAGTTTAGCGGGGACGCCCGGGGCCACGACTTCCAAGTCAAACCGGCCCATTTCCTTGATTAACGGCATTTGTCCCGTCATCTCAATCGCGAAGTTCTCCACGGATTTCCTACTGAGCGCATCGGCCACCACATTGGCTCTACCGGGGTGGTACAAGATGGTCAAGTCGTAATCTTTTATCAACTCCAACCACCTCCGCTGCCTCAAGTTCAACTCCTTCTGAGTGAATAAATACTTTAAACTTTTGTGATCCGTGTACACCTCACAATGTTCCCCGTACAAGTAGTGTCTCCACAACTTAAGTGCGAAGACCACCGCCGCAAGTTCTAAGTCGTGGGTGGGGTAATTCTGCTCATAGCTCTTCAGCTGTCGAGAGGCATATGCTATTACTTGTCCTCTTTGCATAAGCACACACCCAAGACCACGACGTGATGCATCACTATACACCACATAACCCTCCCCCGCAATCGGCAAGGCGAGTACCGGAGCCGAAGTCAACCTTTCCTTTAGCTCCTTAAAGCTTTGGTCGCATTCCTCGCTCCAAATATATTTGGCTCCCTTGCGGGTAAGACGCGTTAGTGGACCGGAGATTTTTGAAAATCCCTCCACGAACCGCCGATAGTACCCCGCAAGACCCAAAAAGCTTCGTACTTCCGTGACATTGGTCGGGCGAGGCCAATCCTTGACTGCCTCAACTTTCATAGGGTCCACAGATACTCCTCCTGCGGAAATTACGTGACCCAAGAAAGCGACCTCACGGATCCAGAATTCGCACTTTTTCAATTTGGCGAATAACTTGTTCTCTCGAAGAACTTGAAGCACAATCCTCAGGTGCTCCCTATGTTCCTCTTCACTCCGAGAGTAGACAAGAATATCATCTATGAACACAACCACAAATTGATCCAATAGTGGTTTGAACACACGGTTCATTAAGTCCATGAACGCTGCCGGGGCATTAGTAAGCCCAAAAGGCATAACTGTGAATTCATAATGTCCATACCGCGTTCTAAACGCGGTCTTATGCACATCCTCCGGTTTGATCTTCAATTGGTGATAACCGGATTGCAAATCAATCTTTGAGTACACCCGAGACCTTTGCAACTGATCGAACAAGTCATCAATTCGGGGTAACGGGTACTTATTCTTGACGGCACTTTGTTCAACTCGCGGTAATCCACACACAACCGCAGCGAACCGTCCTTTTTCCTCACAAATAGAACAGGGGCTCCCCAAGGTGACACACTTGGCTTCACGAAACCCTTGTCCATCAAATCTTGCAATTGTGGTTTCAATTCCTTCAGTTCCGCGGGTGCCATCCTGTACGGGGCCTTAGGCGCCGTACCCGGGAGCAAATCTACCACAAATTCTATTTTCCGATCCGGTGGCATTCCGGGCAACTCCGTCGGAAACACATCCGGGAACTCTTGGACTATAGGAATGTCCTCGAGCCCCAACACTTCCTTACGGTCATCCACTACCGTCGCCAAGTAGGCAATGCAACCACCAGCAATGAGCTTTCTTGCTTGCGACGTGGACACCATTGAAGCAAAGAGCGAACTCTTACACCCACGGTACACAAACTCTTTGTGCCCGGGTTCTTTAAACTTCACTATCCGGCACTCACAATCGATAGTAGCATGATACTTAGAGAGCCAATCCATTCCTAGGATCAAATCATATTCACTCATTCGATTTAATACCAGCAAATCAGCTGGCATGATCCAATTTTTAACCCTCACGGGGCAATCTACACAAGCGTAATGTACGCAAAAAGTGTGTTCAGGTACTTGCACCGTTCTTGCATGTGTGGCATCTATGATTTCTATTCCATGTGCAATAGCAAATGATCGAGCAATGAATGAATGCGATGCACCAGTATCAAACAAAGCTCTACATCGAATGCCTTTAATTAACACAATACCTGCCACGACGTCCTCCTGGGTAGCAGGCTCCTCCACCTGAGAGGCGAATACTCGTCCACTGGGTGCTGGCCGCTGGCCCTCCAATGGTCTCGGCGGCTGTGCACGGCCCGCTGACATCGCCGCGGGTGGAATGCCCGCAAGCTGCCTCGTTGGCGCAAACGCCGACGCCGACGACGGTGCTCGGCTATCGTCCGTCGGGCAATTGTACCGCATATGCCCTTGCTGTCCGCATTTGTAGCACCGGCCCTCACGATAGTCACATTGCTGAGGGTCGTGGGGGCCGCTACAAATCGGGCATTGGGTCGCGGATCGATTCCGTCGGGACCCTCGGGACTGATTCTGCGGCTGCGAGTGCTTCGGGGGCCGCTTAGAGCTAGATTGCCCCCCCCGAGCTACCCGCCGGTCGCTTCTTTCCCTTCTCTTTATCTTTTTCTTTCTCCCACGATTTGCGCTCCTCGCGCGCACATGCATTCCCGTGCTCCACCCAAAGAGCACGGTCCAAGACCTCCGCAAAGGTCCTAAGTTTGAGGGCGTGCACCGCCCGAAAGATATCCGGTCGAAGTCCGCGCACGAAACAATCGACCTTGTCCAATTCTCCGCGGACAACGTGCGGCACGCAATTAATGATGTACGAGAACTCCCTCTCGTACTCGCGCACCGAGCGGTTCCCCTGCTTCAACTTGCGGAACCTTTCTTGAAGCTTCCTTTTCTCGCTATCGGGGAAATATGTGGCGAACACCATACCCCGAAACTCTTCCCACGATGGTGGCGGAAGGCTAGAGAGTCGGTCACGTCGGACCCCCTTCCACCACACCTTCGCCGACCGCTCTAGACAATGAACGGCGAGGTGCACCTTGTCCCTCTCCAAGGTATAAAGGTCCTCGAAGAGCGTCTCGATAGCGTCGATCCATGTCTCTACATCCCACGGATCCACGTTCTCCCCGCTAAAGATAGGCGGGTTGAACTTTTTAAACCTCATTAGAGCCGCAAGCGCGCGCTCTCGCTCCGTATCCTCCATCTCGGAGTCGGGCATAGGGGCACCCGACCCCTCGGCCACAGCCGGTGGCGCGGGTGGCACCACGGCTGGCGCCGGTGTCACCTCCTCGGCCGGTGCCGAAGCAGAGGCCGGAGGTACTCCCGTCCTCTCCTCCCTAGTCGCAGCCGCCTGCTGCGCCATCATATCCTGGAGCCTTTTAATTTGCTCCTCCTGTCGCTGCATGGCTTCGGCCTGTTGCCGAACCACGCCCATTAGCTCGGTCAACTCATTGCGGAGAGCCGAGTTCTCGCCCTCCCCGAGTTGTTCGGGAGCCGCGCCCGATCCTCCGGGCCCGGTCTTCGCAGGAGGCCGACCACGTACCATTATCTCCTGAAAACACAATGACTTTGGTCATTTCATGACATTCAAAGTCATTTGCGACATAACATTTCACGAAAATAAACGTGAACCCAATCTAGGCGAAAGTCACACAAGGGTCCTTATTCCCCTCACTTGGTTTTCATGTTGTCGGCCGCCAACATGAACACACTTGGTGAAGAATAAGACACACCTCGAATCTACCTCTATTTCCAACTAGAGGCATAAGGACATAATGTAGTACTCGGAAATTTTCATGAATTAGGGTTTCTGGACTTGGCAGGATTCGGGCGCCCGGAAGTGAGGTTGTGGACGCCCGAAAGAAGTGGACCCTGTTGCACTTTGTGGACGATCCGGTTGTGGCCGACGGAGATCGGATCTTGATGCATGAACCGGACGCCCGGACGGAGGATTCGGTTTGAGTTGTGACGTGGAGGGCCACGTGTCGCGACGCAGGACACGTGTCGATCGCCGGAGACACACCGCCCCACCGCCTGCTGACTGCCGACCGACCGCTTGAGCACACGACGACACCTGTACGGCAGGGTTTCCGGACGCCCGGAGGTTGGGAAGTGGGCGCCCGAATGTGGACTTTTGGCAGCCTATAATTGGTGACTTAGCATTAAGACGAATGGTATGACCGAGCCTTCGCTCCTCAAGTCACTACCCTCGATGCTCTAAACACAAGCGATGCTCTCACTGCAAGAGCTTCCAACTAAACCGCTCATTTCGGTTTATCACGAATGGTCCATAGACAAAAATTCCTACTTAGGCCTACCGCCTAGCTCGCGTCTTAAAATCGCGTAACATCTCTCGCTCGCAAGCGCAGACCTAATCGTCACTCGGCGGAGTCCTCACTCAGGAACTCGCACACATACTCCAACCAGGAGTAACCAAGACGCCAAACCTCTACAAATCCTAGAGTTGGGTCACAATCACACTCTCAGAGTTCTATCAATTACACAATCTCACGTGTGGTATTCCACACCCTCGGGTCATAGCTCGGACTACCGTCCCGACCACAAATTTCTACCCCACCCTCAGGTCTCGGGCCGCTGTCTCACACAGCTGACTGCGCCTGTCCATATGGCCCCAGGCTCATCAGTCCACACATGGTCCGGGCACGGGTCGTCCCCAAGCGATACCCAACACCGTCGCTACACACGACTAAAATGCTCTACCGAGCAACACAAACCTCTATAGGCTCCTAAGCACCTAGTGCGAGTCACCAGCCCTGCGAGCGGTCCATGGCCCGCTTCACACTTAGCCAACGCTCAAGTGCTACTGCCAACAAACCCTCTCGGCTGAACGAAACCTGCACTCTACTAATATGATAACCAGAGCGTTCTACGCTTCTATGCTTTTCCGTGCTAACCGCATGCACTAAGCTACTAGCTCAAACTCACTCGCCTTGTGAGTACACTACCCACCTCAATTTGAGGTACTACAAGGCCTACTCGCCTAACCTTGGCGATTACCTTATCGATTTCACAACCGTGGCTCCACTACTGCCATCGATCCATCGGAACAATGTCCAGAGTTAGCGAACTACTCGCGTATCCTCAAGTGTCATGACTCGGCTCTCGCAAGTGGCTATACCCATTGCCTCAATTTCGAGAGTCAGTCTACCATTCCCATCCCTACCTGCTCCAGCAGGCGGGTACGCGCTTCTATGACATTCGCATGCCCGTATAGCGGCAATTGACCACATGATAATGCATGCAATGCTTTAGGGTCAAATATACCTTGCGCATAATTGCACAATTAAATCATACCTGCCGCAATGTCGTCGGCAGCGTAGGCTCCTCAGCCTAGATCGCCTATCCATGGCCACTCGGCGCCTGACGCGAACCCTCAGGTTGTCCCGACACCGGCGCACGCTCCCTAGACCTTGCCGCAGGTGGCACACCCGCGAGCTGTCTCGGAGCGGAAAAGGCCGTCGTAATTGTTAAGGCCCGGCTATCCACCTGTGGGCACTCATCCCGTGTATGGCCCGGTTGCCCACACCTGAAACACTTGCCCTCTCGCAGTTCACACTGTTGTGGGTGATGAGGGCCTCCACAAATAACACAGCTCGCCGAGGACCGAATACGGTAGGTCCCTGGGGCACGTGATCGCGAGCGCGAACACGTTGGAGCTTGTCTGGAGCTTGATTGACCACCAGATCCACTCGATGGTCGTCTTTCCTCCTTTTCCTCGCCATAGGACTCGCGCTCCTCCCGCGCGGATGCATTGCCTTGCTCCACCCATAAGGCCCGGTCCAACACCTCGGCAAAAGTCTGCAGTTTAAATGAGTGGACCACCACAAAGATTTCTGGCCGAAGTCCCCGCTCGAAGCAGTCGGCTTTGTCTTTGTCATCCCGCACCACGTATGGGATACAATTCATAATGCGAGAGAATTCCCGCTCATAACCCCTCAACGAGCGGTCACCTTGCTTCAGCTTCCTGAACCTTTCTTGAAGCTTTCTCTTTTCACTATCGGGGAAATAGGCAGAAAACACCAATCCCCGAAACTCTTCCCAAGTCACAGGAGGGTGACTGGAAGATCGGTCTCGCTTGACCCCTTTCCACCACACCTTCGCCGACTTTTCCAAGCAATGTGCGGCTAGATTGTCACGCCCCGGGCCCTCGTGGGAGCCTACCAGGCACGTGCACAGACCCACCGTGTACCTCAAACAACACAATGTACACAAGGCGTCTATGCTAACAACCATCAAGAAGGATAAAGAATACATCCTAACAAGGTAATCAGAGCGAGAACATAGTTCTACATCTAAAACAAAATCCACATAACTAAAATCTCAAGATATACAAGAATTTATACATCTTATCCACAATAGATCAACCAAACATCTATACACCTTTCATATAAAATACAATGAAAGGACAACATGGTATGCCTACAACGACAACACCGTAGAGGCTCTAGCTAGCTGCTAACCCCTCGCCGCGATCCCAAGCCTCTCCTGCTGCGGAAGGCTCTGAAATAAAAACAACAAACCCCAGGGGGATGAGAACTATTATTCAATAGTTCCCAGTGGGTAAGCCGCCGAGAGTGGCGAATTACACCGCTAGGTCAACTGAGGCAAGATAGTTTAACAGAAACATAAAGCATAAAAATATTAAATGCTAACAGATAGTTCTACAACTATCATGCCTCCAATGACTAAACCATCTACATGAACATGAACATGCTCTATTGTCATATGCTCGACAATTAATTTCATGGTTTACATGCATGTCAAATTAATGCCATGGTCAGTTTCATAAGCTCTAATGTAATAACTCACTATATGTCAAGTTTTACTATTACACATAGGACTTGTCTCCAACTACAAGTATGAAATGTATATTCAATTTGCTACTACATGTATGAACTATGTGACTTGTTCTCAACAATATGAAGGTTACGTTCACTACATGTAATGCCACAATGTCACCACCCTATACTATGTCCATACACTACATGTAATGCCACAATGTCACCACCCTATACTATGTCCATACACTACATGTAATGCATTAATTGATTAGGGTGTCAAAAGTCACATTCCGGTTAAAATAACCTCTTACCATATGAATATTCACCTTGCATACACCATAACTGTGTAGCCATAAAATAATATAATAGCGGGATGTTCATCTTGTGCCGTGCCTAATGGCTCCGTGGTAGTCAACACCTCACGCTTTGGTGAGCCTTACCCACGGCGGTTCCATTTCGGCGCTCTCTCTAACACACGGGCGAAATAACTGTTGCTAGGCCAACTCCGGAGTGCCGGCTTGTAGGGAGCGACCCTCACAAGCATGTGTAAACGAGCATAGTGGCTAACAAGTAACAATCATCCATAATAATATCATAGGTTTAATTTCACGTTATGTCAAAACATATCACTTTATGTTTACTACATCCAATAGCCAATATGCTAAATGTCAACATCATCATGTTGTTCTCAATGTTCGATGGTATGTCCCTACCAATATGTCCATGTCTCTAACATGTAACTGTTCATCTCTTTGTTTACTAAGTTCATAAACCATGCATTATTCTAATGTCATGTACTATGCATTCCACCAATGCCAAAACTATGCATTATTCTAATGCCATAAGTCGTGCATTCTCTAATGCTATAATCCATGCATTCTACAAATGCCATAACAATGCATTCTACAAATGCCCAAAATCATGCATTCTACGATGCCATATGTCATGCATTCTCTAATGCTATAATCCATGCATTCTATAATGCCAACGAGTCCATATTCATGCCATGCATAAGCTACAACAACCTCTACTTCATAGAGTATAAAACTATCATGCAAGTGTTTAAATAACCCAATGGACTCACGTTCAACCAATTACAATCATCAATGCAAATAGAATTCCATTCCTCATGTCTTAAACATGGAATCAATCCACGACCAAAAGGTCGAGTCCAAGGCCAACAACGCCCGTCACAATTGCCCACCTAGTTGAGGTACAACATACACTTGTCATATCTTCTCTTTTTTCTATACAAGCATACTTTAGTATGCAAAGAGAATTCACTAATCCACTACTCAAGTAGTGTCTCAAATGATGCTCATTTCAATCATGCATAACTTAATTAGCATTTCCTAATGCATCAATACACTATTAGTGCAAATACCCTAGTATGCATGTTATTCTCATAATGCCACTCTATGGGTACCATGCATTTTCATATACAACATATATGTCTTATGCAATCACAATTATCATCATGCCATAATTATCACAATTATGCATCTAATCACTCCTATAATTAAAATAGGAGACATAGGGGGAGTTCTCCCATTTCGGTGAGGTCAGACCCACCGGATACCCGTCGAAACCTCGCAGTACTTCGAAACGAAGTTGTCCCTCGAGCTTCTCATACCCTAAGATAATTTTCTAAGGGGTTAAAAGTTTCGAACGAACAATTTCGAAAACCACCAAAAATAATGAGGTAAAAGGGTGAAAATTATCTTGAGCAAGTAAAACTTGTTCTAGGTCCAAATTGAGGTTAGAGATCATCAAATCCAACCTACAACAACGTTCTACACCCATCAATTCCACCTCAAGGGCTCATAATCACAAAACCCTAAACCAAACCCTAGTTTTCAAGAAACTAGGTTTTCATGCTAATCTCAAGCAACAATCAAAAATAGAGGTTGTAAAAGGGTCTACTAACCTCAAATCAAGCTTCTAACCAAGCTCACACAAGCTAGGGTTGAAGATCCATCTCCAACAAACTCTCCTCCCAAGCCACAAGCTCCTCTAGCAAGCAACAAGCAAAAGGAGGAGGGAAAAGAGATCAAAACCCAAGATTTCAAGGGTTTGGGAGAGAAATCTAGAGAGAGAGAGAGGGAAACCTACCTTTCCTTCTCCTCCAAGTCCTCAGCCACAACAGCAAAAGAGGAGGGTGAAGGGGTACTTAACTCAATGCACAAAATCCCCATAGGCCCCTCAAAGAGCCAAAATTGCAAAACTGCACAAAATGCATTCTGCAGCACTGTATACCGGTATGCGCATGTGTATACCGGTATACTGTGCAAAATTTGCAAAACCCGAGCCTCGGCCAGCAAGCTGCGCAACCACATTCCGGTTTGCCAATTCCAGTACCGGTACGCAGTGCATTCCGCTATGCCAATATCAGTACCCGAATGCAGTACAAATTCTGCACTTTATGCAGAATTTGATCTCCGGAGTCCGTTTTCACCCTTTTTAAGCCACGAAAACACCTCAAAGCTCACCAAACTCAATCCAAAACTCCAGAATAGTACAAGCCACTATTCTCACACTAGAACTCCACAATTTGCAAAAGTTCAGTGTACTACATAGATGCACCTTGTCCCGCTCCAAGGTGTACAAGTCCTCAAACAGGGACTCCATAGAATCGATCCACGTTTCTACGGTCCACGGGTCCATTTCTTCCCCGTTGAAGGTAGGCGGATTGAATCCCTTAAACGTCATGAGGGCAGCTAAAGCCCGCTCCCTCTCGGCCTCCACCTCCACATAGGCAGGGGCCGGATTGCCCGACCCAGTCGGAACGGTCTCCGCCGCAACACCACGCTGCACATGGTGCGCCATAACCGGTGCGGTTACCAAACAGTCTCTTGGAGTCTCTTAATTCGCTCCTCCTGGCGCAGGGCAGCCTCCTGCTGTCGCTGCACCGTCTCAGCTTGTTGTTGCACCACCCCAACGAGTGTGGCCAACTGTTCACGAAGCTCCGGGTCTCCACTTGCCCCAGATTGCACAGGGACCTCACTAGGTCCATCCCACGTTGATCTCGTCGGAGATCGCCCACGTGACGCCATCGTATCCTGAAACACGACAACTTTCGTCAAAATCCTCGACCTTCAAGGTCAAGTACAATAGTTTACACAACCACAGACTCAAATCAGGCGAAAGTCACACAAGGGCGCCTATTCTCATCACTCGGTTTCATGTTGTCGGCCGCCAACATGAACACCCTCGGCTGAGAATAAATCACACCTTGAATCTACCTCTAACATCCTTTTTAGAGGCATACAACACACGACCCAATCGATTCACCTTTCGCCGCAAGTCACAAGTTCTCGTCTCTCACGAGCTTAAGTCCTTATGGTTTATCCTCCTAGGGTCTCCTAGGTCCGCCTAAACAAATTCTATGCTCTGATACCACTTTATCTGTCACGCCCCGGCACCGCCACTTTGGTCGGATTCGGGCGCGCCAACAGACCGCCGAACGGACAGAGTTTTCCCTGTACGTCCAAGGCGTTGCAATCAATACAATTCGCGAGGTTCCAAACAGGAACAGAATTCATACACAGATTGCATAAGGAAGGTATCGAAAACGTAAAACAACTACGCTATTACAAGCATTCATTTGCATTCACATTACATTTACATTTTCTGCCTTTTTCATCCAAATACAATCAATTAGTTACACTTTGTTCATTCTTTTCTTTTCAATACCCCTAAGCTATGCTGACCCAGGGTACATCTATCTCTGGTCACAAGTGGTAGGGCGCTATCTATCGAGCTACGCCCTTTCCTCGCGCCGCCGCGCCGCTCACGTGTAGACCTGAAAAATAGTGGGATGAGAACTATATACATAGTTCCCAGTGGGTACGACCACCCAAGGGAAGAGCTCGACCCACCAGGTCCAAAGGAGGCAACATAAGCAGGTTAGTCCAATATATATAAACATATATCATGTGCAAGTAATAAAATCATCCATGCTTATGCCTCAACTAAATGCAATATGAAATCCATGCAAGTAGATCTATCATTTCTACCTTCTATTTCACTATCCACTTTTATATGCAATTCTCTCCTAAGGTTTTACTTACCTTAGCCAAGGTCAAACCCGACTCACTCTTGAGTCAATTATCCACAGCTTACCGCCTTACCTGACTTAGCCACCTGGCGGCGAAATCGTCGCACACGCCAACAATGGCTCAAGTCACTAGGTGGCGTAATCCTTTACCTGACTTAGCCACCTGGCGGCGAAATCGTCGCACACGCCAACAATGGCTCAAGTAACTGGGCGGCGAAATCGTCGCACACACCCCGGGTATCCAGCCTACGGCGGCGAAATCGTCGCACACGCCTGAGCTAATACCAAAACCCATCAAGATCACTAGATGTGCACATCTCTCCATTTCCAAGTCAACCTTTCTAGGTTCATAGTCACATGTCCAAGTGGTCATCCTACCACTATGCTTTCCAACCTATGTTCAATAACACTAGGTTCCATGACATTTCATCTCAAGTGGTCTACCTACCACTATGTTATTCCACCTAGGTTTACCCACCCTAGGTTCATCACCTGATCCAACCTATGTTTAATAACACTAGGTTTAATACCATCACATTCCAACCTATGTTCAATGACACTAGGTTTACTACCATCACATTCCAACCTATGTTCAATGACACTAGGTTTACTGTCATCACATTCCAACCTATGTTCAATGACACTAGGTTTACTACCATCACATTCCAACCTATGTTCAATGACACTAGGTTCAATGTCCAATCATGTTATTCGTTATCCTAGTTGTCCACACCTAGGATTCATGACATCTAGCACTTGTATCCAACTTGTCGAGTTCTCTAATCTTCCTAGTGTTCATCGACCTATGTTCACATCCACACCTAGGCATACACACACATATATACATATACACTCATATGTCACCATTTGCCTAGCGTTATACGTCCAATGGTAGATAATTTATCCTAAGTAGCATATAACCTATGCCTACTCATTTACCCAATTAGTCTACCATTACATGCATCAATAAGATAACATTAAACTTTACTCTTTGGCATGGAAGTGACCTAATCACTTCGGTAAGCACAACCCACCTCGAAACGCTTCCGATTGCTTGTAGACACTTGCAATCGGGCTCCCGCGGCCAACGTTGCCCCGTTCGGTTCGTTACTCGAAATTGATCACCGAACGCCCGTCGATTCCCAAATCAAAGTTGTCTAGGGCTCTCCTCTAACCTTCAATTAGAGAACTAGAGGATCAATTTGGTTCAAAACCTCAAAACCCCAAAACCCCCAATTCTAACCCTAGATTCCCATTTCTCCAAAAATACCCCAAAATCCATGGAGAAATCATGATTAAACTACTATAGAATCATCTAGGATACTAGAAACACCAATTTCAAGGGATTTAGCAAAACCCTAACCCCTAAACCTCAAAATCTCACCTCGGGTCGCAAGCTTCCCAAGCCGCCACGCGCGCTAGAGCTCGATTCACCGTCCTCCACGCGTTCCCGAGCTCAATCTCCACCAAAACCCCAAGTTTGGGAGAGATCTAGAGAGAGGGAGAGGAGGTTGTGAGGGAGAGGGAGAGCTTCCCTCTCTCTCTCTATGCGTGTGTGTGTGTGTGTTCCTGGCTGAGGGAGAAGTGGGGAGGCTTCCCTTATAAGCCTCCTCCCAAAAATTACCAAAATGCCCTCATTCTGGGCTGCCAGCACGCGCAGGGTCCGGACCCTGGCTTCCCGGGTCCGGAACCCGTACCCAGTTTTCGCGAAACGCAGCCAGGGTCCGGACCTTGGGATCCAGGGTCCGGACCCCGTAGGTCCAGAGCTCAAAAAAACTGCATTTTCCGAAAAATCTCATTTTTGCTCCTTGAAGCTCCAATCCACTTCTAATCATTCTAAAACCCTCAAATCTCATTTTTAAGCATGTTTAAACTACTTCTCAATTGTACTTTATCCAATTGGCCCAAGTTTAGTATAGTGTTTCAAAACTCGGTACCTTACAATATGTCCCTGCCGTTAGGATCCGTTAGAGAAATTTAGTTAACCACAGTTAAAATACTTAACCATGATTAGTTAATAACGTGAATTGACTATTTTACCCCTCTTCCTCTTCCTCTTTCTCTTTCTCTTACTCTTCCTTGATTCAGCGCGAGCCGATCTCCGCCATCCGATTCGTCGGCGCCGCGACGATGACCTTGACGTCGGAGAGGTGGAACTCGGTCACCGGAGCCGGGCAGCGGAGGTCGGAGTGGTCGTCGTCATCGTCGCTGGCGAGGGAGGAGATGCCGAGGGCGGAGGAAGCGGCCAACAGAGCCCACGTCGACGGCGGCGCCATAGGAGGAGGCTGACGAAGAAGGGAAGAACCCATCACAGGAGACGGATCTCCCCATCTCCGGCGGCACGACGCCGGCGTTGGGAGCCGGTCCTAAGCGGGCGAGGAGGGGTTCGCCAACGAGGCCCATCTGCAGGAGGAGCCGGTGCCGCCGCTCCTCGATGGGCGCGGGCTCGGCGATCCACACGTTGAGGGACGCCGCCGTGGCGGGGAAGCAGGGGCGCCGCCGCCCACCGCCACTGTCACCTTCTCCTTCTTCTTCTTTTTCGTATCCTCATTTTCTAGGAACATATTTGTGAGGGCAAAAAGATCATTTCACGAACCCACTGTTAAAAAATAAACAGTTCTCTAACGATAATAAACCAGAGGGACATATCTGCAAACATTAGGACTTTTGCAGGGACAACTTATGAAAGTTGAACTTTGCAGGGATATATCTGTAATTCACCATGTTTGCGGGGACCTGTATGCAATTAACCCTTTAAAAAAACTATCTACTTCATGTATTGGTCAACACTGCATATGCACCGGTCAACATTTAAAAAATACATTTTTTGTTATTATATATATTTTTGAATTGGTTTAAATTTTTACCATTTTCGAATTGCAAGTTTTTCTTTAAACTTTTGAAAAAGTTCTAATTGTAACGGCTTGGTAAAAATATCTGCTATCTGATCCTAAGAGTTGCAATGAATTAATTCAACTCGTCCTTTTTTTACTTCTTCACAAAGAAAATGATATCTTGTGTCTATATGTTTACTTCTCCCATGATGCACTGGATTTTTAGATAACTCGATAGTTGATTTATTATCGATAAAAATCGAGGTAGGAGTATTTTGAGCATAACCCAATTCTTCTAGTATGTTTCTTAACCAGATCGCTTCACAAACTCCAGTTGCTGCAGCAACATATTCTGCCTCGCATGTTGATAAGACTACAATTTGCTGTTTCTTAGAACTCCGGCCATGTGAAAGTGAAAGTTGTAGAACCTATAAAGAAGACGTATACCGTAGTGCTTTTTCTTTCGTCTTGATCTCCGGCCCAATCACTATCTGTATATCCAAATAATTTCAACTCTTTTGATTTTGTATAGTATAATCCATGACCAATGGTACCTTTTATGTATCTCAAAATCCGTTTTGCAACTTGCCAGTGCGATTCCAATGGATTTTCCATATATCGGCTGATTAATTTGATTCCATACATAATATCTGGTCTACTCACTGTTAAATAGCGAAGACTTCCTACTAAACTTTTGAATAGAGTAGAATTAATTTTCTTTCCTGTATCACTTTTGTTGAGCTTGGTTCCACGTGCAACCGGTGTGTTAATTTCTTTACTATTTCCATTTTGAATTTCTTCAAAATATTTTCAGCATATGTTTGAGTTCCACTTTCATCTTGTTTCACTTCAATACCGAGAAAATATGACATGAGTCCCGAATTTGTCATTTCAAACTCTTTTATCATAATACTCTTGAAATCATTAATCATATCTTTGCTACATCATGTGATTAATAGGTCGTCCACATATACGCATATGATCAATATATCTTCTTTTTTATTTTTATTTTTCTTGATATACGTTGCATACTCATAAGGGCATTTATAAAATCTAATCTTTTGAAGATAATTATCAAGACGAGTATTCCATACTCGTGGAGCTTGTTTCAAACCATACAAAGCTTTGTTCAAACAATAAACTTTATCTTCCGCACCTTTTATTTTATAGCCAGGAGGTTGTTTAATATAAACTTCTTCCTCAAGAAAACCATTTAGAAACGCCGACTTTACATCCATTTGATGTACTTTCCAACCATGAAAAGCAGCTATTGCAAGAATAAGTCGCATTGTATCAAGTCGGGCTACTGGTGCAAACACTTCTTCATAGTCTACACCTTTTTCTTGTTTATATCCCTTTGCGACTAGCCGCACCTTATGTTGTGTTATTTGTCCATCAACACTGTGCTTGACCTTATATATCCATCTTACTCCAATAGCTTTATGTCCAGTAGGAAGTGAAGTTAGTTCCCATGTTTTATTTTTCTCTGTTGCTTTGATTTCTTCATTCATTGCAACGCGCCAAACGTCCTTTTGTAGGGCCTCTTCGACAGACAATGGTTCTTCGTTAAGATGTAAACATAATAAGTTCTCACTATCAATTACATCCGTCTCATTGTATATATCTTCAAGTCATCTTAATCTGACTGGACTTGAAGAATTTGAAGGAGTGGATGATGAAAGAGCTGGTAATGCTAATGTTGGAGTCATTGGTGGAGTGTCATTGTTATTTGACACATTGTCGTTTTCTTCAACTTCCTGATCTATTATTTCTTTTCATTTTTCTTCCGAACTCCAATCCATGTGGCATTTTCGTCGAATATGACATCTCTACTGATAATTACTTTCTTAGTAATAGGATTATAGAGTTTGTAGGCTTTAGAGTGCTCACTATAACCAGTAAAGATATATTTTTTCCCTCGATCATCTAACTTTTTTCGTTTCTCCTTGGGAATTTGTGCATAAGCAATACATCCGAATATTTTGAGATGTTTAACTCTAGGTTTATATCCACTCCACCCTTCTTCTGGTGTCACATGTTTTTGACTCTTAGTTGGACTCCTGTTAATTAAATATACTGCGCATGCAACTACTTCTGCCCAAAATGACTTAGGTAAAACCTTCTCTTTAAGCATATTTCTAGTCATATCTAAAATGGTCCTATTTTTTCGCTCGGCTATACCATTCTGTTGTGGGCTATATGCTGTAGTGAATTGTTGTTGAATACCTTTTTTGGTGCAGTAATCTTTAAATTCTTTTGAAGTGTATTCTCCTCCTCTGTCGGATCTCAGTATCTTTATTTTGTTTTCACTTTCTCTTTCTACCGTAGCTTTATATTTTTTGAAAGTAGAAAATGCGGCAGATTTTTCTTTGATAAAGTAAACCCATACTTTTCTTGTACAGTCATCAATAAAAGTAATATAATACTTATTTTCTTCATGAGACTCAGGTAGAGAACCACATATATCAGTGTGAACTAAACTTAAAGGTTGCGTTGCAAATTTTATTTTGCTACTAATAAAAGGAAGTCTTGTTTGTTTTCCAATTATGCAACCTTCACAAACTTCTTTTGAATGTTTAATAACAGGAAGACCATGTACCATTTTTTTAGAGGATAGTAACTTTAAACTATTGTAATTTAAATGACCGTACCTCAAATGCCATAGTTTTGATTCTTCTTTAATTAACTTTAGAGTGGTAGCACCTTTCAATTTCTAACTTTACGTTTATAGGAAACATTCGATTCTTTGACATATGCACTTTGGCAATTATTTTGCCATTCTTATCTTTCAAAATCAGAGTAGAGCCTTCCATATGAACGATATATCCATTCTCCATCAGTTGTCCGATACTCAGTATATTGCTCTTCAATTCTAGCAAAAAATATACATTGGAGATAAATTCTTCTTCACCACTCTTCGATTTGAACATGATTTTTTCTCTTCCTTTAACATGTACTTTTGATGAATCACCAAATTTCACATTGCCATCAACATTCTCGTCTAGTTCAACATATAGTTCCTTCCTTCCACACATATGATTTAAAGCACCGGAATCTAGAAACTAAACGTGTTGTGGATCTTTAACTTCATCTTGGCATGCAAGTAGTAGTAAAGTTTTTGCAACTTCGTCTTCTAAAGTACTGTCGATGTAGTGATTCATTCCTTCAGCTTTTTTATACCAGCAATTTTTGCTGTAGTGACCATACTTTTTACAATTATAATACTGAATGTTCAATTTTGTCCTACTAGAAGACCCTGGGCGATTATAATTGCGTTCGCCTCTATTTGGTCCATATCCGTGTCGTGAATTGCGACCACTATTGTTACTATTCTGTCGGTCATTGTTATATCTCTTTTGATCCTTAAAATTATTTTCTCCACGATGTTTGACCTTTCTATTATTGAGTTTCAATTTTGACTTGAGAGCCTACTCAGTCGACTCGTCTTCTGATACTTTTTGTAGTCTTTAATTGTTGCAATTGAGCCTATCACTGATGAGGAGACAGGTCTTGAGTTGAATGAAGAGAATATTGAAAAGGTAGTTGATGCATTGTCGTTTGATTACATAAACCAATCTTAATGCTTTTATATACCATGATTTTACTCCTTGCTGTCGTTTTTGCTCTTCTTTCTTATTTATTTTGCTGCTAATGCTGTTCACTTCCTGTGTGTGCTGTATATCAGGATCTCTCAGCTCTTCTTTTCCTTTTCCTTTCTCACCTTCCCTTATTAAATTTTCCTTGTTCTTGCTTTTTCTTGCTGTAGCTACTGTTGTTCCTTCTTCATCTTCTTCTTCCTTTTCTCGTACTCAAGTGTCGATGCATAGACTCTGGAGAGATACCATATGTAGGTTGCATGCATCTGAGTGTCAGATCTTTCTTATCCTCAGAATATTTCCACTTCGTCTGTATCTATGTACCTAAGTAACATGCCAAACCATGTGTTTCTTTTATATGTTTCTACTCGAAAATTTTCTTCAAAAAATGCTCTGCACTTCGGCTAATGTGACAAGTATTTCATTCTTTTATTCTTCATACACTCCATTGGTAATATATGAATGAGTCTGATATCTTTTGACTCTTCTATAGCAACAACTATATGCTCAAACTTTGACGTGAGGGAACGAAGAATCTTTTCTACAACTCGTTCATAATCGAGTTCTTCTCCATTTCGTTTCATTTGGTTTAAAATTACCAAAATGCGAGAAACATAGTCCGCAACACTTTCGGACTCCGTCATCCGGATTGCTTCAAATTCCGCTCGAAGTTTTTGCAGACGAATCCGCTTTATTTTGTCATCTCCTTTAAAGACGGCGGCAAGAATTTCCCATGCTGCTTTGCTCGAAGTTGCTTCGACAATTTTCTCAAACGACGACTCGTCTACTGCTTGGTAAAGATAGAAGAGAGCTCTTTTGTCTTTTTTCTTGCATCCTTTAAATCGTTTCGTCGGACTATAATTAATGCAGCTTCTTCTTGCTCTGTGTATTCTTGGTACCCAGTTTTGACTAATTCCCAAAGATCTTGAGAACCAAGTAGTGCTTTCATTTGAATGCACCAATTCTTATAATTATCTTTTAATAATTTTGGGATTTGGGTTTGGAGAAGTTGTGTGGCCATTTTTCAACAGAGTTTCTTTCTAGCTCTGATACCAAATGTTGGTGGGCTACTATATAAAGGAACTATAAAAGTATTTAACACTAGAAGAACTCACTTTATTAACTATATTTAAACTTCAATATACAAGAACTTATGAATACAACTTGATCCACACACTTAACACAACAAGTGACACGCTCTCTATTTATAGAGCATGAAAACAAGCATCCTTTCACTAAAGGACACAACCCTAAATAAAGAGACGCAACCTTAACAAAGAGACACAACCTTACGAACGGACAAAACCTTTCATAAGTTACACAACCTTTCATATAAAAGTAAATAAGAAAATAATAAACAAACTTATAACTAACAACAACACGATTCAGACACAACGACTCGGTAAGTTAAAACAAAAAAAGTAGGGTAACACAAATAAAATATGTTTTTTTAATATAATAATATAAATTTATTTAATAAAAAATATTATAATATTTTGAAATTGAATAATAAATAAAGAGAAATGCTTTAATACACCCGCTCATTTAAATCTAGTAGTTCATACTTTAAGATTAAGATTGACTTTTATACGGTAATAACCTGCTCAATAGGTTACTAATCAAGATCAATAGTAAGGACAATATTGAAAAAATAAATACTAGCCAATTAATTACCAAATTTGATAGCATCCAACAAATCTTTATTTTCTTATTTAATTTTGTTACTTACCAAATTAGATAGTGGCTAATTTGACAAGTAACAAAACTTCATAAAATCAAATTTAAAATTTAATTTGAGTTTAAAATTTATAATTGTATACATTAAATTCAAATAGAAATTTAAATTTAATTTTCAAAAAAAATTATATTTAAATGAGTAGTATATTTCAATTCAAATTATTAATTCAATATTAAAAATGACATTAAAGGTCAAAGATATTAATCTATTTTAAATTGTAAGTTATACTGTGCTTATAAACCCACTTTTATTATTTATTTAAATAAAAGGTTTCTATTTTTTTAAATTAATTTCAAATTGTTTATTTGATACTGAAAACAGTATTAAAGTTTAAAAATGTTAATCAAATTTAAATTTTAAATTTAGATTTAATTTATATTATAGTTAAAAGAATAAATTTTATTAACTATTTAAACTTAAAGTTTCTATGTTTGAAAATTAACTTTAGATTATAAATCTGAATTCAATTTTAGCTGTTATTATTTCAAATTATCTTTAAAATGGTTTTTACCTTGTAATAACACACTAAGCCCATTTGAATTGGAGAATTTACAAAAAAGGGATATTAAGAGGACGAGAATGAAGAAAGATGGTATGTTCTGGGTTTACAAAAATGGGACATTATGAAGATGAAAATTTACAAAAAATTTCTCGGTACTAACTTCACGTAATGAAAGTAGCCTTTCCCCGGTACCCAATGACCGGTACCGACGGCAACAAAAACCGGCCACCGCTTTTTAAAAAAATGTATCACTATCATCTATCTTGGATAATTTAAGGGTTAAAATTAGTTCGTGTGCAGGAGCATTGCTCATAAATAAATTTTAATTTTGTACCTTTGTTGGACTAGTGTGAATCAATCTTTTTGAGAAAAAGTTTATTACCTATATCTATTGTATAAGTATATTTTTGACGCTGCACATTTAAAAAGTTTATAAGAAATTAGACGTATTTTATAATATTAAAAGTTTTATATAAAAATTTTAAATTTTACACAATAACTTTTTACAAATTAGAAAACGTCTTTTTAAAAAAAATATATTTTGTTGATTTTTAAAACTACTAAATATCTAACTAATAAATGTTGTAGACTTATAATTTTTATACATGTAACTTTCAAATTATATCAAATTTAATTTAAACTTCAAAATATTAATTAGTTTATAAATATTTAGAGAGAGAGAGAGAAAAATAGACGGCAGCATCGGCCCCTTCCTGCGCGTCAGCGGATGCGCGCGCGTCGCCCGCATCGTCGGACGTCACCGACGCCCCCGAAAAGGGAGAACAGTACTGTACTAGAGTGTGGGCTTCGGGCCTCTCTCTGCCTTCTCCTTTTATGTCGGCAGTTGGCCGAGGCTCGCTCGCAATGAACCTGTTGGTTTAATTAGTTTTCTATCCAACGGGAGCGACGTACAAAGTTGACCTTCTCCAAATAATACCATCCCTAAGTACAGAAGCCATATTTAAAATAATGGAGTTAGATGTATTTTGAACAAATCAAATAATAATATTCATCTGCAGGGAACCGGAATGGACCTTCACCTACCGCTGGGGATAGACTTGTCATTTAGTTCAAAAACACGTACTATATCAATCGTTCATCCTCCTTAATTACGTAATAATATGAACTATATATTATTAAGGCAATTGATCTTTATCTAATTTCCTTATTTATACATATAGCAAAATCACCCGAATGAAAAATCTGCAGAAAATTAAATCATAAGTAATACAAGAATTATTATATATATATATATATATGTGTATATATATCCTGAATTTTTTTAAAAAATAAAAAATAAAAAAAAATCAGGGAATGTGGTATTGCTTAGAAGGCTTCAGCCCCTTTGTGAAATTGAAGTAGGTCAACGCCTCCGTCCACCTGGCGTTGTCTATGAGATGGTGCACGGCGATGGTCTCCGGCACGAAGTCGTGGCGGAAGCATGTGGCCGGCGACGTGCCTCGGTAGTCGTACATGGCCGGGGCGTTGTCGAACCTGTTCTTGGCCAGGCCCGCCGTGTTCAGCCACCTCCCCGTCCACATATCCTCCGGCCCGGTCGTATCCTCCCGCGCCGTCTCGGACGCGGCGATCCACTCCACCAGGTCCCACGACAAGATGTACCCCATCCCGGACATGAACGGCGGGAAGGGGAAGAAGTTCTCCTTGTCGCACGGCATCTGGAGCCCGTAGTACACGTCGCTCCTCGGTTTGTCCCTCAACGATTCAGTCAGGCTGGGCAGCCGGAAGAACGCATCATCGTCCGTCTTCATGACGTAGTCGTACTTGGCATCGCCGTCGAATAGCGTCGGGAGGCTGGAGAAGTAATTGTAGGTCTTGCCGTTGTCCATGTTCTCGGTGCAGTTGAGGATGATGATGTCGTCGTAGCGCATGATCTCGAGGGCGACGAAGACCGCCTGCTCCTCGGTCGAGAGGCTGCAGAAGACGAAGCGGACGTCGACATGGGCGGCGAGGTTGTTGTCGGCCTGCTGAAGGCCGTAGACCATGCGGAGGAGGTGGCGGCGCTCATAGTACTCAGGGCGGGTTATGACGCCGACGAGGAGCCGAAATTCGGGCTGTACGGTGGGGGCAGCGGAGATGCCGCCGGCAGAAGATGATGAGCTGCCGCAGGAGGTGAAGGTCGACGGGAGGCCGAAATCACGAGGGTAGAAGACGACGACTGCTAGGACAAGCAAAGCTAGAGGAAGGACGAGGAGGGCGATGCCAGAGGGAGATTGTTTCCAGGGGAACATTTTTGATCCTTCTCTCACGTTAACAATTGTTAGGTGAAGCTGGAGAAAATGTCCGATCCTGGTATATATGTATTTGAGATGGGAGTACTAATTGGAACATGTCAATATATAATTAAAACATATATTGTTTTCTTCTTTCATAATTAATGAACTTGGTCTAATAGATTAGCTGGGCAAGTGACAACGACGTGCGTGGCGGCCACTGAGGAACCTACCTATTAAGAAATTGAGATTGGTGGCGAGTCTTCTTGGAAATTTAAAATTTATAAAATTATTAGAGGCATGTTTATGCGTGCAATACCTAAGTTTGGACGCTAAAAAATGAAAATGGTAGAGAAAACTGATGAATCTCGGCATGAAAGTGTGGAGTTCCGAAATTTGGCAAAGAATTTCGGATTCCAAAGCGTTCCAGCAAAAGACACAACTTCTCACATTTCTGTCTGCTAAAAAAACAAAAAAATAAAAAAAAAATTAGTCTTGCGCACTCTGAAGTGCTGCCAAACTCAATTTTTGTGGTAGTTTTGACTGCCACGCAAACTACATTGTACGGCTGTTGTAACTGCCAGAGAAAACTCTTTTACTGACATTTTCAATTGCCACGAAATTAATTGATGGTTGTTTCAATTCAGTAAAAGAAATTATTGAGCCAATAACTTTTATGGTGTTTACAACTAAGTTCAAATAAAGAGAAATTTCTTCTAAAATTCTGTTTGAACAAACACAAATTATCAATCTTCATATTTCGACTTCAATTAGATCATTCAAGTTGAAGGCTAAAAATTAATAGCCAAACCAAAGCGCAAAACTCATATAGATTTTTACGTACCTCTTTGTTGCGGAATTAACGTTACGATTACCAGGATCTGATCTCGTCTTATTTTACGAATTCCTTGATCCGCCAAAAATCTGTCTCGATTTCTCGTACGTCGTTCTTTCTCGTTGCAATCCCAGCTACTAGAGTCGATCGCCGCACACCGCCCAAATCCCTAGGGTTTTGATGATGCCCTAGAGCGAACCCAAGAGAGAGAGAATTTCGTGGAGAGATTATACTAATTTTTCTTGTGTCTTGTATGTAGCCAATACCTCATGTATTTATAGGCCATAAGGGGAGACATTAATCCTAATCCTATTTTGACTAAATCTCTCATAGATAGAGATTCTAAATAGATTAGGATTTATCTCTTTTAGTGTCACGCCCCGCCGGGCCTTTAACCCCAAATAGGTGGAAAGAAAAAGCCGCACGGGCGCATGACCCAGACCCGCCGAACGGACAGAGTCTCCCCTATCCGCCCAAGACGTCGCAACACAAGATTTCCACGATGTTCCAACTAGGAACGGAATACAAGAGTTGCACAAGGAAGCATCAACATAAAGAGTTCTACTTCTATTACATCACAATTACACATTTATTCATGCCAAATTTTTTCCTTTCATTCATCTCAATTCCATACATCGAGTTCTCAAAATTATGGAATTACAAGTTGATTGCATTTACAATAAACCCCTATGCTAGTATCGTCCATAACACGGGTACAACTATCCATAACACCAAAATAGAAGGGCCGCTATCTACTAAGCCAAACCCTTGCCTCGCTCCGCTACTTCACTCGCGGAAGGACCTGAAAAACGTGGGGTGAGAACTATAAACATAGTTCCCGGTGGGTAAGGCCACCCAAGAGAGAAGCTCGACCCACCAGGTCTAAAGAAACAATACAGGCATAGGTTAGATTACAATTAACTATGCATAGACATATTTACATGCTTGTAAATAAATATAAAGGATGCAACCAATTAAAATGATAACTTTCATTTTTTCCTAGGTTCATCCTATGCATTACATTGCCCACGTTGGTTCTCTTTTATTTACTTATGGTGCCGAAATCGCCGCATCACCAATTTGGTTTTCCAACCAATGCGAAATCTCTGCATAGTGTTGGGCACCGGGCAATAAAATCGTTATCCCCATCATGGTCCCAACCTCCAAGGAGTGAAATCGCCAACTCCTTGATTGGGTAGTGTCACGCCCCGGGCCCCCGGGCTAGTTCTAGATTCGGAAAAACGTGCTATTTTTTTTTTTTTTTTTTGAAAGCCTAGCCCGCGCCACGTACAGACCCGCCACAAATACAGGGTCCACTGTACACACGGACAGAACCTCCCCAGTATTTGCACGGCGTCCACAACATACAACAGGATCACAACCACCATTCATTCATCACGAACAACAAAACAACACAATAAGATTCATACAGCTAGCAGTCCTTAAACCTGTATGAATCTAAGCAAGTCCTTAGGCGAAGGATGATGCAATGCACAAACAACAGATCATTCTAGAAAATTGCTCCTTATCCAGAAGCTTTATTTTGAAATCCTAAGCTCAAACATTGAAGAATCATTTGAAAACTGTTCTCCACACGAGAACTCTCTTTTTAAATCACAAAAGCCGAACGATCAGAAATCCATTTGAAAACCGTTTCCCACACGGAAACCTTTATTTGAAAGCGCTACCACGAGGGGTAGAAAACCAAGACGTGCAATAAAAGCCACAATGATAGAATAAAAGCATCGACATCCTCACATGGAAACTACACCAAAATCACAAGATCTAAGCATGCAAGACAATCACATATGAATACTAAATAAGTCCACAACACATAAGCATGCTAGATAATATCCAAAAGGTAACTGAACCACAATCACATCTAACTGATAAGGGTAGGGTGATAACCAAATCTGGGAAGTAGCCTCACAAGTCGGAACCTCTAGAGCTACTATCTAGGCGTGCCTCGCAGCGTCCCGACACTCACCACCCTGCTCACCTGAAAACAACAACGAGGGTGGGGGGTGAGAACATGTAAACATGTCTCCCCTCCCAGTGGGTACCGCAAGCCGACGAAGGCGAGGTGTACACACCGGCACGAGGGTCAACAAAAGGTAGATATGGTATACAGTAGCACAAGTAAGTATGAGGCTGACATACAACTGAAACAACTATGCTACTGTAAGCAACTAGTATATGCATCAAAGGAGATAACCACAAAGTAAACCCAATCATAGCCACCGGGACGGATCCCTGGCACTGTCACACTGCTCATCTCTCGGCACATAAACCTTTTGGACGCACTGCATCAAGGCTCACGGGTCGACACAAACTCAACGACCCTTTTCCGGAAAAGAACACCCCCAAACGGTGGATCAGACTGCGGTGTACGTGAAGTTCTAGAAGAGCTGTGACGATCGATGCGAATGCTCAATCCACAGAACGGCAACGAGCCGTGAAGCAATTGATAAACCACAACGAGGATCGCTCGAAACAACAGCGATCACCACCGACCAACTAGGTCGTCTCAAGAATCATGCAAACCACAACTACTCTACTATCCAAGCACGCATATAAGTAGAGTCAATGGGAGTCAAGTGAACTAATAACTGTAATGCAAGAGAAAGGATAGAAAGGTATCACCGTAGTCCACTGAACCGACTCCGGATCGAAGTACCCACCTGTCGAAAGATCAAGTCTAACACCGACGGCTCTCGGGAACCGCGACAGGACCTACGAAAGACTCACAGGGTCAAGGTCCACCAAGTCGACGCTAAACACAAAGCTCTCACATTCCCGAAACCGACGGATCGCCCGAAAACCCACCGGGACGATCCCGAAACCACACTAAGCCCCACAGGGGTACCAACAACCAAACCAGGCCCCTCGCTGTCCCCGAATACACAAAACCAAGTGATGGGACAGCGAGCACAAGCACGGGGTGCCACGAATACCAAACGCGCCCGAAACGGCTTTCCGGGTTCCCAAAAAATGTCGAATTGGCATCGGAACCCCCCGTCACTCATCTGCTGTCCTCGGAACTTCGGGACAGCGATGAGGAACAGGCAACGAGGCTAGACGACGAAGCCAAGTCGCTCGCAAAAACAGCGAGTGAGTCGCACGACTAGAAACACGCGTTTCGCCGATTAATTTATCGAAAAACGCGTCGGAAACGAATCCGGATCTCCGCGAAGGGCGAAGGGGTTGGACAACCAGTCCACAGGGCCTCAAGGGTCAAGCTTTTGCTGCCCACAGCGTCGCAACACTGCCACAATCGCAGAAACCCACAAACAAGCCACAAATACATGCATACAAGCAATAAACTAGGCCGTTCGAGCAATCCGTACATCCGCACGACCTTCCGCAAGCACCAGCGGATAGGTAACGATGTCACGGAGACCATGCTCACAGCCCCACTGCGACAGGACCAGTCGCAAGCCGGGAAAACCCATAAAAATAGCATGCACATACGATAAGCAAGCATAAATAAAGGCCGTTCGAGCGCTCCGTTCGTCCGCACGACCTTCCGCAAGCACTAGCAGATAGGCAACGACGTAACGGAGGCCGTGCTCACAGCCCCACTGCGACAAGAACAGTCGCTGGCTCAAACAAGCCATAAAAACAACGAAACATACAAAAACAAAGCCGACAAAGGCCAATCAGCGAAACGGCTCACCAAAACCTAAAACTAAGGTGAGCATGATGATCAGCGTGTCGCCGCGATCATCGTGCTCACCTTCCCGGACTTCGGGAGACATCGGGAAGCTCAAACACCCCAAAATGGCCAAAACAACCCAAAAATGAGACCCCGGCCGGAGCAACAAGCTCCGGCCGGCTGCCGGCCGACATGCAAGGCCGGCGGCGGCCAGGGATGGGTGCGGGGGAGGTGAGGAAGAGGGGGCTCACCTCAAAACGCGGCAGGAAGCGGCGGCGGCGGCGCAAGGAGGAAGCCGGCTCTCGGGTTGGCTAGGGCACGGCGGCGCGGCCACGGACGGCGACGGCGGCCGGCGGCGACGCGAGCACCGGCGAGAGGGGCCCGCCGGACGTCGGTTGGCCGGTGACCGCGACAAAAACGGCGGCGAGTGGCGGCGGCGGCGGAGCTGGCTCGGCCGCGGCTGCCCTAGCGGCCCCACCGAGGCTTGCGGCGGCTGCGGCGGCGCTCCGGCGGCACGGCGACGGCCGGGGAAGAAGGAGGCGGCGCCGGAGGTGACGGGGGAGGCGAGGCTCACCCTCCCGAGCTGCGGGAGGCGGCGGCGGCCTGGGCTCACCAAGCTCGGCCAGCTGCTGCTCCAGCAGTGGCCGCAGCAGCCTGGCGGCGGCTCCTGGCGGCGCTCCGGCAGCACGGCGACGACACCGGCGGTCGTGCCACCTCGGGGGAGCTCCGGCGTGGGTTCCCCCCGGGGCACACCACAGAGAAGAGGAAGAAAGAAGAAGAAGAAAAAGAAAAAGAGAAAAGAGGGAGAGGGAGCTCGGCCGGGGACAGCGCCGGCCAGGGGCGGTCGGCGGCGGCCGGAGTTGCTCGGGGAGGTCTCCGAGAGGTTGGGGGAGAGGGGGCTCGGGCTGGGGGTGGCTGAGGAAGAGAGAGAGAGAGAGATCAACAACTCTCTCTCGCACACACACACACCTCACACATAAACAAATGCACAAATGCATTTAAGCCCTCCAAACACAGCAAAATACTCCTCAGTCCCTCCACAAGCAAACTCACGCGAAACGGTGCGAGAACAGGGTCTAAATCGCGAAACTGCAAAATGTGACATTCGACCTCTCGGCAAAGAAGATGGAAGATCTCTCAAACCGTATGTCGCATGTCGAAACGGTTTGCGCCATCGCGTTCAGCACTGCCGAGACATCGAACCTACCATTTTGGATCGTCAGATTTGGACTCCGGATCGCGCCGTTAAGCCGTTCTCTCTCCGCGACAAAATCTCAAAAACCCTAACATCCACTAAAAACCACATATATACATATATATATATGTAAACCAGTATATATATACGTATACAGATCGAAAACACAGAAACGGGGGTGAGGAACACAGAATCCAAAATTTTCCAAAAATTCGAATTCTCACATCACTCCCACCTAACAAGAAGTTTCGTCCCCGAAACTTACTCACACACCGTCCGCGAACAACAGCGGATACCACCCACACAAAGCAGACTCTAGCTCCTCAAGAAGTCTCGCGCTCCTCGCGACTCGTCCACAGCACTCTCACAAACAGAAAGCTCCGGTTCCTCAACTGCTTCACCTTGCGAGCCAAAAACCTCGCAGGCACCTCGCCGCAGCTGAGATCCTCCCTCAGCTGAATTGTTGTCGGGCCGATCACACGACGCTCACCCACGTGAACCCAACAGTTCAGTGATCGACAACGCCGTCCATACAACGCCTCGCACGGTGCCAATCCAACGCTCGCCTGGAAGCTGTCGCTGAAGGCAAACTCCACCAAAGAAAGATACCTGAACCAACCTTCACCAAAATCCAAAACGCATGCCCGGAGCATATCCTCAAGGGTTTGGATAACACGCTCCGACTGCCCAACACTCTGAGGGTGGTAAACTGAGCTGAAGTCGAGCCTCGTCCCCAGTGCCTACTGCAAGCTCCTCCAGAACTGGGAAACGAAGCGAGAACTCCAATCCAAAACGATCGACACTGGCACTCCAAACAGCCTGACGATCTCATCCGAGTAGTGCTGCACCAGTCGATCCCGAGACTAAGTCGAGTGTACCGGTAGGAAGTGAGCTGCTTTCGTCAATCAGTCCACAAAAACCCAGATCGCAACATGACCTCGCTGAGAACGAGGCAACCCGGTGACGAAAATCCATGGTGATCTGCTCCCACTTCCCTACGGTACAGGCAACGGTCAAAGCTTCTCTGCAGGTCGCTGGTGCTCAGCCTTCACCTGCTGATACACCAGGCACAGTGCCATAAGCTGAGCTACATCCAGAAACTCTGCCTCGAGTCGCGGTACATCTTCGTCCCTCCAGGATGAACGGTGTACGGCGACCGGTGTGCCTCAGTCAAAAACTCTCACCTCAAATCCTGATCACTGGGCACACATCTCCGTCCTCAAAGAAAAACATCAGCATGTAACAAGAGGTCACAATCTCTGCCCTGCTCGGCCTCTACTCGCACTCTCTGCAAGTGCGGATCCATCAGCTACCCACCGAAAATCTAATCCGTCAAGGTGGGTTGCACCTCCAAAGTCAACAACTACACGGTAGCACCATTAGGTAAAACTCCAACTCTAGTCGACGAAACTCCACCACCAATCGCTCCGTACAGGCAGTGTCTCCAAAGCTTGGAAGCGAACACCACTGCTGCTAACTCGAGATCGAGCGCCAGATAGATCTTCTTATAGTCCATCAACTGGCGCGAAACATACGCGATGACCTTCTCATGCTGAAATGAACACGCAACCCAATCTTATCCAAGATGCATCGCAGTAGACCACAAAGACCTCACCATGCTGCGACAATGCTAAGATAGGGGCACGAGTCAAACAGTCCATCAGCTCCCAGAAGCTCATCAGACAAGCGGGAGTCTACAGAAACCTCACGCCCTTCCTCGTCAGCTTGCTCAAGGGGCGGCGATCTTGAGAAAAACCCTCAACAAATCGCTGGTAACAACTCGCCAAGCCGAGGAAGCTCCTAATCTCTGCCACAGAAGTCGGAACAGGCCAATCCACTACAGAGTCCACCTTCCTTGGTTCCACCGCAAAACCAGGTTGCGTCCCGATGCGAACCAAGAAAGAAACTTCTCAAATAGATCAGTATGTCGTCAAAGAAGACCACGACAAATTGATCCAAGAACTGCTGAAAACACAGTTCATCAAAACCACCCAGCTGCCGGGACGTTCGCCAAACCAAACGGCATACCCGTGACCTCGTAAAGCCCGCAACGAGTCCGGAAGGCCGTCATCGCAACGTCCTCGGCCCTGATCTTCGGTTGAAGATAACCTGGCTGCAGATCAAACTTCGAGAGAACCGAGGCTCCCTAGAGCCGGTCGAAGAGATCGAAGATCTGCGGTAGAGGGTACTAAAACATCACCGACAACTCGCTAAGCTCGAACTCACAATCAAACCACCGAAAACCTTGCGAGTCCATCACTCTGGTGCACAGGGTCGCCAATCGCAACAAGCGATACAATCACCAGTGATGCCAAACATCAGATCCAAGTGAGCGGACACGCGCTCCAAAGCAAGACTACACGAAAGTCGCGGCGAAAACCCTGTACGCAAACACAAGCACAGAGACCTCGGAGCCAACAACCAGGCTCCCGTCATCCCGAAACTGAGCTAAAAGGCAAATAACTCAACTGGAGTCAAACCGACCGCAGTGATGGCAAATCAACTGCGCAAAACCACTCCAGGATCAGCTCAAGGCTCACAACAAGATCAGGGATGACCACCACACAGCTTTCCCACCAGACGACGCCAAGAGGAGGCACCGACCCAATCCAGAAAGTCCCAAAAGGGATAGGGTATTTCATCCTAACTTTTGACACTACGTTGTCTGCCGCCAACGTACTTATCAAAAGAAAGCGAAATATCCCAAGATCAAAGGCCAACAACCAGTTGGCAACACCACAACGGTACCAGGTCAAGCAACTCAGAAGCTGGACCAAAACACAGACGAGTCACCGAATTAACGGGAAACAGCAAACCGACCCACAAAAACAAAGTCAGCACTAAGCCAACTCCCTAGGAGTCTTCGGCTTCCAACAACAAACCGACGGCTACAGGCGACAAAGGGTCGTCAACCACACGAACCAAAACGAAGGAAGAACAAATCCAGCGTCGACTAACCAACGTCGGACGCGATGAGACCTCCAACAACAACCTGGAAGATCTCGCGACAGCACAAAAGCCTACAATAACACCAGAAATCCTAAAACACACCAATTTAGGCGTTGGGATAGCCGCAAACCATGTAGGCACCAACAAAAACCCGACACCAAACAGTGTCCACTCAGTCTAGTACACGTCAGCTTGACGCACGCACTAGCCAATGGTCGAAAGACCAACACTGACGATTCTACCAGCAATACGTTAGAGGGGTAGGCTTCACCGCCCTACCCAACAAAACAAGGAGGGTAACACCCAAACTGCGGTCGAAACCGCTCAAAGCACCGTCTCCGTAGAGACGCTCGCAGGGGCCCTCGTGCTCAACACGGAAGGTGGGGCCAGGGCAAGGACAGCCCAAACGACAACACAGATTCCCCCAAGTGACGTCACCCAGCCCACAAGGGCCACCACCTGCCAACGAGTGGTTACGCAAAGGGGAAAACATCCTGCCACTAGGGATCTGTCTGATACTCCACCACCACTACCAGAAGGAGCACGAGTCTGCGAACAAGGGCAGATCAAAACTCAGGAAATCCACCAAGCGCGCTCAGATGCGGCCACCACCCCCAACCAAGGGGTCGGCGTCCACGCGCGAAACAGCCGACGTAGTCGCTGTCGTCGTCGCGGTCGTGGCCACAACGGCGTGGGTGCCACAGGAGGGTCTGCAGTCATCGGGGTACTCGGCGAAGGAGTAGGAGGGGCTGGAGCGGCAGTCGCCGTAGCCTGCTGCTGTAAAACTACCGAACAAACCGGAACATGCCAGAGAGGGTCGCCAGCTGACCCCTCGCCTCGGCCTCAAGCACCCAGGGTACGGTCCACAACATGCTGTCCGCCTCCTGCCAGCTCCTTACTCGATCCAGCCACAAAAGCCCGAAACAGAACACCAACAGACAGCTCCGCAGGCGCACGCCTACCACCACGACCCGGACGAGGAGGTCTACCACGACCACAAGCCAACAACAAAATACAGAATCCAGCGCAAGAGAAAGGCGAAGCAACTCCCACAAAACACAAGCCGAACACAAACCCCTCGAACTCGCGCACCTATACATCGTCTTCCTATGGGTCAGCCTAACCAGTGGTTCAGTTACAAGTTGATGAATGAATGAGTGTTTGTACCCTTTACGCTCTGATACCATCTTAATCTGTCACGCCCCGGGCTAGTTCTAGATGCGGAAAAACGTGCTAATTTTTTTTTTTTTTGAAAGCCTAGCCCGCGCCACGTACAGACCCGCCACAAATATAGGGTCCACTGTACACACGGACAGAACCTCCCCTATATTTGCACGGCGTCCACAACATACAACAGGATCACAACCACCATTCATTCATCACGAACAACAAAACAACACAATAAGATTCATACAGCTAGCAGTCCTTAAACCTGTATGAATCTAAGCAAGTCCTTAGGCGAAGGATGATGCAATGCACAAACAACAGATCATTCTAGAAAATTGCTCCTTACCCAGAAGCTTTATTTTGAAATCCTAAGCTCAAACATTGAAGAATCATTTGAAAATTGTTCTCCACACGAGAACTCTCTTTTTAAATCACAAAAGCCGAACGATCGAAAATCCATTTGAAAACCGTTTCCCACACGGAAAAATTTATTTGAAAGCGCTACCACGAGGGGTAGAAAATCAAGACGTGCAATAAAAGCCACAATGATAGAATAAAAGCATCGACATCCTCACATGGAAACTACACCAAAATCACAAGATCTAAGCATGCAAGACAATCACATATGAATACTAAATAAGTCCACAACACATAAGCATGCTAGATAATATCCAAAAGGTAACTGAACCACAATCACATCTAACTGATAAGGGTAGGGTGATAACCAAATCTGGGAAGTAGCCTCACAAGTCGGAACCTCTAGAGCTACTATCTAGGCGTGCCTCGCAGCGTCCCGACACTCACCACCCTGCTCACCTGAAAACAACAACGAGGGCGGGGGGTGAGAACATGTAAACATGTCTCCTCTCCCAGTGGGTACCGCAAGCCGACGAAGGCGAGGTGTACACACCGGCACGAGGGTCAACAAAAGGTAGATATGGTATACAGTAGCACAAGTAAGTATGAGGCTGACATACAACTGAAACAACTATGCTACTGTAAGTAACTAGTATATGCATCAAAGGAGATAACCACAAAGTAAACCCAATCATAGCCACCGGGACAGATCCCTGGCACTGTCACACTGCTCATCTCTCGGCACATAAACCTTCTGGACGCACTGCATCAATGCTCACGGGTCGGCACAAACTCAACGACCCTTTTCCGGAAAAGAACACCCCCAAACGGTGGATCAGACCGCGGTGTACGTGAAGTGCTAGAAGAGCTGTGACGATCGATGCGAATTCTCAATCCACAGAACGACAACGAGCCGTGAAGCAACTGATAAACCACAACGAGGATCGCTCGGAACAACAGCGATCACCACCGACCAACTAGGTCGTCACAAGAATCATGCAAACAACAACTACTCTACTATCCAAGCACGCATATAAGTAGAGTCAACGGGAGTCAAGTGAACTAATAACTGTAATGCAAGAGAAAGGATAGAAAGGTATCACCGTAGTCCACTGAACCGACTCCGGATCGAAGTACCCACCTGTCGAAAGATCAAGTCTAACACCGACGGCTCTCGGGAACCGCGACAGGACCTACGAAAGACTCACAGGGTCAAGGTCCACCAAGTCGACGCTAAACACAAAGCTCTCACATTCCCGAAATCGACGGATCGCCCGAAAACCCACCGGGACGATCCCGAAACCACACTAAGCCCCACAGGGGTACCAACAACCAAACCAGGCCCCTCGCTGTCCCCGAATACACAAAACCAAGTGATGGGACAGCGAGCACAAGCACGGGGTGCCACGAATACCAAACGCACCCAAAACGGCTTTCCGGGTTCCCAAAAAATGCCGAATTGGCACCGGAACCCCCCGTCACTCATCCGCTGTCCTCGGAACTTCGGGACAGCAATGAGGAACAGCCAACGAGGCTAGACGACGAAGCCAAGTCGCTCGCAAAAATAGCGAGTGAGTCGCACGACTAGAAACACGCGTTTCGCCGATTAATTTATCAAAAAACGCGTCGGAAACGAATCCGGATCTCCGTGAAGGGCGAATGGGTTGGACAACCAGTCCACAGGGCCTCAAGGGTCAAGCCCTTGCTGCCCGCAACGTCGCAACACTGCAACAATCGCCGAAACCCACAAACAAGCCACAATTACATGCATACAAGCAATAAACTAGGCCGTTCGAGCAATCCGTACATCCGCACGACCTTCTGCAAGCACCAGCGGATAGGTAACGATGTCACGGAGACCGTGCTCACAGCCCCACTGCGACAGGACCAGTCGCAAGCCGGAAAAACCCATAAAAATAGCATGCACATGCGCATAAATAAAGGCCGTTCGAGCGCTCCGTTCGTCCGCACGACCTTCCGCAAGCACCAGCGGATAGGCAACGACGTAACGGAGGCCGTGCTCACAGCCCAACTGCGACAAGAACAGTCGCTGGCTCAAACAAGCCATAAAAACAGCGAAACATACAAAAACAAAGCCGACAAAGGCCAATCAGCGAAACGGCTCACCAAAACCTAAAACTAAGGTGAGCATGATGATCAGCGCGTCGCCGCGATCATCGTGCTCACCTTCCCGGACTTCGGGAGACATCGGGAAGCTCAAACACCCCAAAATGGCCAAAACAACCCAAAAATAAGACCCCGGCCGGAGCAACAAGCTCCGACCGGCTGCCGGCCGACATGCAAGGCCGGCGGCGGCCAGGGATGGGTGCGGGGGAGGTGAGGAAGAGGGGGCTCACCTCAAAACGCGGCAGGAAGCGGCGGCGGCGGCGCAAGGAGGAAGCCGGCTCTCGGGTTGGCTAGGGCACGGCGGCGCGGCCACGGACGGCGACGGCGGCCGGCGGCGACGCGAGCACGGCGGCGAGAGGGGCCCACCGGACGTCGGTTGGCCGGTGACCGCAACAAAAACGGCGGCGGGTGGCGGCGGCGGAGCTGGCTCGGCCGCGGCTGCCCTAGCGGCCCACCGACCGAGGCTTGCGGCGGCGGCTGCGGCGGCGCTCCGGCGGCACGGCGACGGCCGGGGAAGAAGGAGGCAGCGCCGGAGGTGACGTGGGAGGCGAGGCTCACCCTCCCGAGCTGCGGGAGGCGGCGGCGGCCTGGGCTCACCAAGCTCGGCCAGCTGCTGCTCCAGTAGTAGCCGCAGCAGCCTGGCGGCGGTTCCCGGCGGCGCTCCGGCGGCACGGCGACGACACCGGCGGTCGTGCCACCTCGGGGGAGCTCCGGCGTGGGTTCCCCCCGGGGCACACCACAGAGAAGAGGAAGAAAGAAGAAGAAGAAGAAGAAAAAGAGAAAAGAGGGAGATGGAGCTCGGCCGGGGACAGCGCCGGCCAGGGGCGGTCGGCGGCGGCCAGAGTTGCTCGAGGAGGTCTCCGAGAGGTTGGGGGAGAGGGGGCTCGGGCTGGGGGTGGCTGAGGAAGAGAGAGAGAGAGATCAACAACTCTCTCTCACACACACACACACCTCACACATAAACAAATGCACAAATGCATTTAAGCCCTCCAAACACAGCAAAATACTTTTCAGTCCATCACAGCAGGTACAAAATGCCCAGACACCCCTCCACAAGCAAACTCACGTGAGACGGTGCGAGAACAGGGTCTAAATCGCGAAATTGCAAAATGTGACATTCGACCTCTCGGTGAAGAAGATGGAAGATCTCTCAAACCGTACGTCGCATGTCAAAACGGTTTGCGCCATCGCGTTCAGCACTGCCGAGACATCGAACCTACCATTTTGGATCGTCAGATTTGGACTCCGGATCGCGCCATTAAGCCGTTCTCTCTCCGCAACAAAATCTCAAAAACCCTAACATCCACTAAAAACCACATATATACATATATATATATATATATATATATATATATAAACCAGTATATATATACGTATACAGATCGAAAACACAGAAACGGGGGTGAGGAACACAGAATCCAAATTTTTCCAAAAATTTGAATTCTCACAGGTAGCGAAATCGCCGCATACCCGGGGTACCGAAATCGCCGCATACCCCTATGTGTTCTCATTACACATCTTAGCGTTGGGCACCGGGCAATGAAATCGTCATCCCCTTCATGGTCCCAACCTCCAAAGAGTGAAATCGCCAACTCTTTGATTGGGTAGCGAAATCTCCGCATACCCGGGGTACCGAAATCGCCGCATACCCCTATGTGTTTACGTTACACATTGCTCGGGTAGCGAAATCGCCGCATACCCGCATTATTCACGTTTCACATTTCTCGGGTAGCGAAATCGCCGCATACCCGTGTTATTCACATTTCCACTTGACAACCTAAGATCTTTAGCCCTAGGTTCAAGTCACAATTCTTACCTAGGTTCAACAACACTAGGCTTCATACTTTACATTCCAACCTATGTTCCATGACACTAGGTTCCATTTTCACAATTCCAACCTATGTTCCATGACACTAGGTTCCATTTTCACATTCCAACCTATGTTCCATGACACTAGGTTCCATTTGCACATATACAAGTCCACATCAAGTATAAGGAATAATGAAATACTTGAATTCACTAACATGCATGATGAGCCCATGGCTCGATTCATCATAATTATTATTTTGCCAACATGCATTCTAGGGTTACATGCTTCTACACCATTTTAATTTCAAATAGTTATTTATCCTAGACATGGAAGTGACCTAATCACTTCGGTAAACACAAACCCACCTCAAGAGCTCCCAATTCTTGAATTCTTTGAGCTCCTAAGTCTCCAAGTCTTGAGTTCTTGCTTCAACCCAAGCTTCTACTAGAAAAATGGTTCGTTACTCATTACGAACCCTAAAATCCATTCGTTTCTAGAAATCAAGTTTTTCCACATAATTTTCTATGCCTCAATTGCAATTCCCGAAGGTCCAAATATTTTTAGAACCTCCCATGGCAAAAGCCCTCATTTCACCTAGGTTTCACATGCATGCATGTAGAACCCCAAAATTTCTTGGCCAATCTCCACGTTTTGTGGATTAGATTGCCTAGGATCTCCAAAAACCTCAAAATACTAGATAATTTCCAAGGTTTGAATCCAAATCATGAGGAACTGACCTTAGCCACGAGTTCCCCAAGCTCCTACTTGCACCAAGAAGCCTCTTCTCCACTTTGAAAATCTTTTCAAAGCTCAATCCACTCTTTTCTCCAAGCTTTGGAGAGATCTCTAGAGAGAGAAAGTGAGAGAGATGGAGAGGAGAAGTAAAGGAGGAAGAAAATGAGAAGGGAAGGGTGTCTCAGCCCTTCATACACCCCTACTCATGTGAAAAGACCAATTTACCCCCCTCACATTCCACTACACACAGCCAGCCAAAGCTGGCATTTTGCAGCTCTGTATTCCGGTATCCACACTGGCATACCGGAATACGGGTGTTAGTTCCGGTATGCCACGAGGAATTCCGCAAAACCCGAGAGCTGGATTTCCAGATTCTCCCACCGCATTCCGGTATTTCACAATCCATACCGGAACTAATCACTTCCATTCCGGTATGAACACATCCATACCGGAATCCACTGCAAAATTCACAAGTTTGGCAGATTTGACTTTTCGAAGTCCGTTTTCGCGCCTCATTTGCGCCGAAAACACTCGTACAAGCCCCAAACTTGGCCAAAGCCATTCACATAGCCCTTTTTACGCTATTTTCCACCAGAACCCCACAATTTGTAGAAGTTCGGTACAACACACTGAAATTCAGTGTACTACATTTAGGTTTATTCCTTATCCCTTGTGGATTAGGAATATCTCAGATAATTATCAATATTTATTTTTTATCCCATATGGATTAGAAATATCTAGCAGATAAGTCCCAATGTGGACGAATCCTAATATCTCCCACTCGTACACACTTGGTACTTATTCATATTGTCTCATCCCAAATATATTCTCATCTCGTTCTGCTCTTCATACGGGAAATGGTTGGTGCGATCAATAACGAGAAGAATCAAAAGTGAGGAGTGTTATATTAAGCCACCATCTAACTAACATAACACTACAACTCCAAATCTCGTATATACCCCAAATCATTGATCTACACCAGATCATAGCATCTCTTATCCCTATAGAGCAAGCTAGATCTCTCTCATCAATATATTTGTACTCATGATTATATTGACAACAAATATCAACATAATCGCCCGGCCTATGAGTAACAAATCATAGGTGTACTGTCAGATGATTTTTCCTTAGATGCCTCATGCCAATCCATTTCAACTTGACTGCTTTCCTAGACATGTTCCGCTGGACCGAATCAATCATGGCCCTTGGATATCATGCTAAAGTAGCATCACCAAGTATCCACTTCATGATATGGTTCTAAGTCCCAAAGGGTACGCAAAGCTCACACAGCGACAAAATAGGGATCAATTTCGTCACTCTCTAAAATAGTGATCGACTTGCACATACGGTATGAACGTATGCTATGGTGGAGCAACCTCTAAGTTCATGTCACGCTCAGAAAAACACCATATGAATGTCGGTTCTGTTGCAATTCAAAACAACAAACCTCAAAACAGTCACCCACATGGTGCCTTCTTTTACATTCGGCTTCATACAGGCCAAGTAGAGTCGTGGACCATCTCTACTGTCGACTTCATAAAGTCTTATCTTAACTCATGTCAGGCGACATTCATGATTGAAACACTTGCTAGCTCTTTTAGCGCGAAGTGGATCACCTGCATTACTCACTGCATTTATGTGATCTTATTTGTCTCATCCCGCTCGCTCACCTAGCGACAGGGCGATCACCCGTGTGAGAGGGCTGATCAAGGCCTGGTGACACTCATTCTCATAAATCAAGAATATTGTGCACTAATTATTTCTCAAATAAATTGATATCGACTAATCATTCCAACAACAAAACATATGTCCGGCCGAGTACACATCATTGCGTACTTCAAGCTACCGACTGCACTCACATATGGGACTTTTTTCATCTGCTTTCTTTCTTCTTCTATTTTTGGACATTGTTCAAGGCTAAGGCAATGACCCTTTTCCATTGGAGTGTCAATAGGTTTCGAATTATGCATTCGGAATTTCTCCAAAATTCTTTTGATGTAAGTCTCTTGAGACAAACTTAAAAATTTTCGAGACCGATCCCCATGGATCTTAACTCCCAATACATAATTCGCTTGTCCCATGTCCTTCATCTCAAATGTGGAGGACAACCACCTCTGTGTGGCGACAATGAACTCCATATAATTTCCGGCTAACAAGCTATCGTCCACATACAGTGAAAGGATAAGAAAACTTTTTTCTTCCGTTTTGACATACACGCAATAGTCTTCTTCGATTATCACAAAGCCTATTGAAATAATCGCTCTATGAAAACGTTGATATCATTGCCTAGACGATTGTTTCAAGCCGTAAATAGAATGTTTTAAGTAGCACACTTTGCGCTCTTGTCTTTTGGCTATGAAACCAGGAGGCTGGTTCATATAATCTCCTCGTCTAGTTCTCCATTCAGGAATGCAGTCTTCACATCCATTTGAAATAATTTTAAATCTAAATGTGCGACGATAGCCAGAATCAGGCGAATTGAGACAAACCTCACCACTGGGGAGAATGTCTCCTCATAGTCTACTCCCTCTTTTTGGGTGTATCCTTTCGCCACTGGTCGGGCCTTATATTTGTCAATTGATCCATCCGCCTTGTGCTTTATTTTTAAAAACCCATTTATTTCCAATAGCCTTACGCCAAGGCGGAAGATCAACTAACTCCCACACATTATTCTTAGCCATAAAACTCATCTCATCCTCCATAGCAGCTAACCATTTATCACAAACTGGTGAACTCATAGCTTCTACATAAGAAGCTGGCTCATCAACATCCGTAGAAACACACATGAAAGATTCCCTTTCAATCTCAGATCGACGACGAGGAACACCTCCACGTTTACTTCTTCGCAATGATGGACTTTGTGAGCCTTGGTCAATCGGCACACTCCCACTGACAATAGGATCACTCCTACTGTTTTGGGCTATTTCTTGATGCGGCCTCAATGCCTCATTATCGCCTAACAATGGGGCATCCCCATTAGGTTCTTGCAACTCGTATAGTGCAAGATCCTTTTTGATCTCACCAATGTTTGGAAAGTCATGCTCAAGAAATTCCACATCGCGGGACTCTATCTCAGTCATTCCTCCATCAGGATGTTTGTCATACATCACATAGCCTCTCGAGCAATCAGAATATCTAATAAAAATTTGTTTATTTGCCATAGGGCCTAACTTCCCATATTTATGAGAAGTATTATGCACATATCCTGCCGATTCCCATGGGCGTAAGCCTTCCAAATTTGACTTCACACCATATCAAAGCTCATAGGGAGGTGAAGGAACTGACTTGGAGGGCACTCGGTTAAGTACATAGGCTGCAGTCAACAGCGCATCACCCCAAAAACTAATTGGGAGATTGGCTTGCGCCATCATTGACCTAACTATATCCAAAAGTGTCCTATTCCTTCTCTCTGCAACACTATTTTGTTGCGGAGTGTTGGGAATAGTCAACTGTCTGCGTATCCCCTTTTCCTCACATAGTTTTCTAAACTTATCTGATAAATACTCTCGTCCTCTGTCGGTACGAAGAACTTTTAGGGTTATTTCTGTTTGGTTCTCAACCTCCACTAAAAAATGTTTAAAACAATCCAAAGCCTCTGAACGGTGAGACAACATATATACCGAACTGTAACGAGAGTAGTCATCAATGAAAGTGAGGAAATAGGACGCGCTATGACGTGCTCTTACATTCATAGGTCCGCATGAACTAACTCCAATAGATGAGTTGCCCTATGTGCCTTACCAAAGGACTTTCTGCAGGCTTTTCCTGCTAAACATGGTTCACAAGGAGGTAGGCTAATCTTAGCGAGTAACCCCAACAGGCCTTCTCTGGCTAGTCTAGTCATTCTTTTTTGTCCTATGTGACCCAATCTCGCATGCCATTTAATAGAATCAGACACAATATCAGAAGAAACTAATAAAACAGAATTATTGTTATTATTGATAAAATCCAAGTCTAAATCTAAGATAAAGAAATCATTCTTTAAACAACCATAACCATAAAAGTCCTTGCCCAAATAAATAGCTAACTGGGTGTCTTCAAATTGAAAAGAAAAACCTAATCTCAGTAATGCTAAAACTGATAATAGATTACATCGGATATTCGATGCATACAGCACATCATGTAACACCAAATAACGACCGTTGCACAATCTAAGTTGTTGGTATGCACCAATTCTAAGGACTTCTTCCTCAGTGCCGTTTTCCATGGTGACATAATGGCTGCCAGCAGCTACCCGACGGTAATCTACATATCCTGCTCGATCTCTCGTTACATGCCTTATTACTCCTGTGTCTACAATCCAATCAGAGAGAGCGTGAGCAACAAAAACATGTGAACATACATGAACTAGAGAGCTAGGATTGGGATTTATCTTCTTCGGCTCAGTGCAATAACGAGCGAAGTGTCCCATATGTCCACAGTTGTAGCATTTCACTTTATTTAAGTTTTTCTTTACGTGCCTGCCTTTGCGGTGCTTATCAATTCCGCCCTTATTTGGCGTGTGATTCCCAGCCTTTTCATATTTATTTCTTTCACTTCGGTGTTTGCGTTTAGGCGACTTGCCTTTGCGCTATCCACCGTGGGCAACAAGTGCATTAGAACGGTTCGCCTCTCTGCGCTCCGCTTCCAACTCAAGATGTCGAGCGATATCATCGAAGGTCTTAATACCTTCATTGTGAGTTAGTACGACCTTGATTTGATCCCAAGATAACTCCGGTAAGGACCTTATAACTGACTGAACCTGCTGTTCGTCAGTGAGCTCCCAACCGGCTGCTTTAGTTCTCTTATCATGGCAGACATCACCCTTAAGTGCTCTGCCATAGTATGCTTTGGGTCCAACATGTACTGATTGAATTTGAGATTCAAGGCACGAAGCCTCGTGGTTGACGTGCTACTATATTTTACCTTGAGCTGCTCCCACATACTTTTAGCAGTCTCATAATTCTCAAATTCTTTGATCAAGTCATCGTGCATACAGCTCAACATCGTATAGCGTGCACTTCGATCTTTTTCAAGCCATTCATTATAGGCTTGTAAATCACGATGGTGTTGAGCCGTCATGCCTTCTTTGGGCCGAACCATGCTGTTGGTCAAATGGCTAAGTACTCCTTTCTCATTAAGGAGATATTGTATTTTTCTATACCATATGTCGTAATTCATTCCATCAAGCCTATCTTGATTTAGCAAATCAGCGATGAAAATTTTTTTGGAAGCTATATATCACTACAATAATGCACATAATTTTAAATTAGGCATAAATATCCATAATCTTATTCTCAATCCAATTTGATAATAAGATTTATCACTGCATCTTCAAATAAAAAATTTTGCCTTAGAAAAGACTAATAATCATCTCATCCAATGCAGATTTAAATAATATATCAAATTGATTAAGAATAAATCAACGTCACACATTAATCAACTACCACAATATTATTTATGACACATGCACAGGAGATAGATATATAGTATGTGATAAGCAATATTTAACCAAGTCAAGCATTGATTTATGTGGCTAAAGGATTAAGTCATAAACGATTTTACAGCCCACAGGCTACGGGTTCAAATCCCACTGCCTACAATCCAACAATTTCCCCATTTTATTTTTTTTTTATAATAAACAGAGGCCTTAGGCCCTTGGGCCTAGTCCCGACAGGCCCCCCAAGCCGCAGCCCAACACGGGCGGGCCCTACAGGCCCGGCGCGTGCGCTCCCCTGCAGGCGCGTGAGGGCCACGCAGTCACCATGCGGGCCCGTCGTTGGCGGGCTCGTGCAGGCCCGTCGTTGGCTGGTCCGTGCAGTCCCGGCAAGTAGGCGACGTGGGCTTACAATTTCAAAAAAACAAAAAAAGAGAAAAGAAATTTTTGGTGGCTATTGTTTTCGAACCAACGACTCGAGTAGAAGTAAGACCTTTCGCTTTCTTCTCTAATCACATTGTCCAAACACATCATCTAATCTTTTTATATTAATATATTTTAAAAACATGTGGTATCAACGAGGATCATTGAGCGAAAAAAGGCTCTGATGCCACTGAAGGCTAAAAATTAATAGCCAAACCAAAGCGCAAAACTCACATAGATTTTTACTTACCTCTTTGTTGCGGAATTAACGTTGCGATTACCAGGATCCGATCTCGTCTTATTTTACGAACTTCTTGATCCGCCAAAAATCTGTTTCGATTTCTCGTACGTCGTTCTTTCTCGTTGCAATCCGGCTACTAGAGTCGATCGCCGCACACCGCCCAAATCCCTAGGGTTTTGATGATGCCCTAGAGCGAACCCAAGATAGAGAAAATTTCGTGAAGAGATTATACTAATTTTTCTTGTGTCTTGTATGTAGCCAATACCTCATGTATTTATAAGCCATAAGGGGAGACATTAATCCTAATCCTATTTTGACTAAATCTCTCATAGATAGAGATTCTAAATAGATTAGGATTTATCTCTTTTAGGTTTATTTCTTATCCCTTGTGGATTAGGAATATCTCATATAATTATCAATATTTATTCCTTATCCCATATGGATTAGAAATATCTAGCAGATAAGTCCCAATGTGGACTAATCCTAACACAAGTAAATAATAACAATAAGATCATATCCAAAATAAACATCTGAATTTAAGATTAAAAGTTATGTATACAAATTTAAGAAAGTGACAGAATTCATGGCTAAACTTTATTCAAACTTGCTATAGTACAAAATTCACTTTGTTAGCTGTACAATTGTAAGTCATCTTGTGACTCAATTACTACTAAAATTTTCAAATTTGCCCCCTTCATACCCAACATACTCTTCTAAAATCTAATCTCATTAGTAAATCTTAGAGAAAAACTAGATATTTAAAGATTTTTTTGAAATCAATAAAAATATTTTGATCACCCAGAGATAAATAAGATATTTTTGAAGTTTTTTTTTTAGAGTGGATATTTTTGAAGTTTTGAAGGGTATATATTAGATACTATCCCATTCAGGGCAAATGTATATGGAGTTATGGCCATTCAAAAGCATTAATCTGTCAATTGACTGAAGATGCTCAAAGAAAGCTGAAGTAAGAATTAAATGTGACATCCTCCGCTACTTTATGTCTTAGTCCTTGGCCAATTTGCATAAAAAGTCCATTCGTTTTGAGATTTTGCAAAAGTAGGCTACTGTTTTGAATTTTACGGATTCGGCCCGGATTTTTAGAAAGCTGACTAAAATACCCTTATTTCCTTTTCTCTCTTTTTTTTTTTTTCCTCTCATTCTTTTTTCCTCTCCGACCCTCGTCCACCGCCTCTGCGGCCTTCCGCGATGGTAACGAGGGCGGCGCTGCGTCCTCTTCCTCCGCCTTTGTTGCCGCAGGCACCGACGCTAGCATCGGAGGAGGAGGACTAGCAACGAGCGCTGGTAAGAGAGGAGCGGACGAAGGCGATGAGATCATGGCTGAGGCAGTGCTCGCTGTCACCCGTGAGGGTGAGGACGAAGACACGCCCACGCTTCTCCAAGGAGCGCTTCTCGCGAGGGCGGTGGCTGCGGTAGACGGCGAGAGAGAGATCGCTATAATGAAAAAAGATGTAGAGGGTAGAAAAAAAAAGAAAAAAAAAGAAAAAAAAAAGAAAATTATTTTTTCTACAAAAAAATGTCAAGAACCAGAGAAAAAAGAAGAAGATGATGACGTTGCACTGTTAAGATGAAGTTGCACTGCTTCAGAAGAACGTTGCACTATTTTAGACGAAAGTTACACACTTTGAGACAAAAATTACACTACTTAGGATGAAAGTTTTACTTTTTAGGCAAAAGTTGTACGCTTTGGGTGATAATTACACTGTTTCTTCTCCTCCTCCTTCCCGCTTCTTCGTGCTTCTTTTGTGCCTATCTCCTCTTCGCCCTCCACCTCCACTGCAGCAGATCCACCACCCATCAAACCACTTCCGGGAACCCGCCAATCGGAGGGGTCAGAGGCGAGGAGATGGCAGGTGTGCGGGCACAGGCGAGGGCGCGCTGGGCGGAGTCGAGGCGGCCCCCAGATGGCAGCGTTGCACATCTTTTAACTATTTAATCCTTTGCAACCTGACTTGTACTGTAGAAAGCAAGCGAATGTCTCATCATTAAGGTTTCGTCAATATAGTATGACCTTGTATATGGATATTGTGATGTCTAATTCAAACTACGTTTTGATGTTTTTCGCTTTTGCACAGATCTTGGATACCCCACCGACGCCGCGCTCGCTACGGCCCTCTGAGGGCCATCTCGCCTCCGCCCCGCGCGCCCTCGCCCGTGCACCCGCTGCCCTCCTCGCCTACGACCCCTTCGATTGGCAAGTTTCCAGAGGTGGGTTTGGTGGGTGGCGAATTTGCTGTAGTGGAAGTAGAGGGTGAAGAGGAGATGGGTGCAGAAGAAGCACAAGGAAGCAGAGAGGAAGGAGGAGGAGGAGAAACAGTGCAAATATTGCCCAAACAGTGCAGCTTTCATCTAAAGAGTGTAACTTTTATCTTAAAGAGTGCAATTTTTATCTCAAATAGTACAACTTTCATCTAAAATATTGCAACATTCTTCTAAAATAGTGCAACATCATCTTCTTCTTCGTTTTCCTCTGGTTCTTGGCCCTTTTTTGTAGAAAAAAATAATTTTCTTTACTTTTTTTCTTTATTCTTCTTATTATTTCCTACCCTTTGCATCTTTTTTCGCTATCGCAATCTCTCCCTCGCCCTCTACGGCAACCACCGCCCTTGCCGGAAGTGCTTCTTGGAGAAGTGCGGATGCATCTTCATCCCCACCCTCATAGGCGACAGCGAGCACTGCCTCGGCCACGACCTCATTGCCTCCGTCCGATCCGCTCTCATTTGCGTACGCTCCGAGTCGTCCTCCTCCGGCGCCAGCATTGGTGCCTGCACCGGCGAAGACGGAGGAAGAGGACGTGGCGCCGCCCTTGTTACAGTCGCGGAGGGCCGTGGACGAGGGTCGGAGAGAGGAAAAAAAAGAACGAGAGAAAAAAAAAGGAGAGAGAAAAGGGATAAGAGTATTTTGGTCAGTTTTCTAAAAAATTTAAGCTGAATCTGCAAAATCCAAAATAGTGGCCTACTTTTGCAAAATCTCAAAATCGATGGATCTTTTATGCAAATTGGCCTTAGCCCTTTAACCTATTAAAATGAAAAGAAAAAAGTACTAATACTAAAGTAAGAGTTTGGTAAATTAGGTTGTACATAAATAGGATGTCAAAATTAACTCATCCAACATTTATTCTATGCCAGGTACTTTAACATGTCGATTCAGAAAAAAAAAATCATACCCATGCACAATAAGCTATCAAACGTTGGAGCCCATTTAGAATTGTTGCCATATGGTGTGTCCACACTAGCTAGTTCTAATTCAACCCAATCCACGAAAGATATGGATTGGAATTTATCCTAATAAGTTAAGAATAAGGATAATTTTTATATATTTCTTATTAGTTAAGAGACATATCTTTTAATAAATATTTTAATATATATTCTAATCCTAATCTTTATATGAAAATCAGGATATTTTATGGGGTCCCGTTAATCTATAAATATGACTCCTTTCTCTCAGATTTGAACCTACGAGAAAATAGGGATTTCTTTCTTTTTCTCTCTCTACTTTCTCTCTGATATTTTCACCTACGTTTCCGGAGTTTTGAGGTGTGGACATAGAAAAGGTTGCCAAATACGTGAAAAATTCAAAAACTACGTGGAAGTGCAGAAGTATCGAGACAAAGACGATCCAAGAAGACTAGTAAAACAAGCAATCCGATCTGATTTTGGTTTCTGGTTACGTTGGCTATCCAGTTTGTAAGTTTCCACTGCCCTCTAATTCCAACAATTGGTATCAGAGCTATGTTTGCTTGTTTTGGACTTATGATCATGCCTGTCATGCTTGATTAGAATGCATGCTCCGTTGATCAATTTTTTTTTTTTTATGTAGATTAGTTTTGCAATTTTTTTTCTTTTTTTATGTGAAATCGATTAAAAAAAGGAAAACTAAATTAGTTTTAGTTTTCTTTTAAGTTGATCATGAAAATGTAAAAGTTCTCTTTTAAAATCTATTGTGTGTATATATATAGTCCGACTATGGTACTTCCGGAAGTATAAGGGAGTTGGTGTTCCAAGTTTTAACCCTTGAATCAACCCCTTTGATCATACATTTTTAACCCTTGGATTAATATTATTCTCCCAGGGGACCACTAAACTGTAGTACACTGAACTTTAGCAAATTACGGAGTTCTAGTGAGAGAATAGTGGCTTGTGCTATTCTGGAGTTTTGGGTTGTGTGGTGAGCTTCGGAGTGTTTTCGGGACTTAGGAAGTGCGAAAATGGACTCCGGAAGTCAAAATCTGCAAAAGTGCAGATTTTGCATTGCATACCGGTATCTGGGTTAGGGATACCGGAATCCAGTGAGAACTGGTGTTGCGCAGCTCTCGGGTTCTGCAGAATGCGGCAGTGGATACCGGAATGCGCTGCGTACCGGTACTGGAGTTGGCATACCGGTATTGGAGCGTTTAGTACCGGTACTGAGAAGTGGTATACCGGAATCCTGTTGCGTGGCCTGCTTGGCCGAGGCTCGGGTTTGCTGGATTTCTGGCCTGATACCGGTATACCCATACGCATACCGGTATACAGTGCAGAAATTGCATTTCGTGCTGTTTTGCAATTTTGTTCGGGCTTTTGGGGATATTGTTACATCTATTATAACTTACCCCTTCACCCCTCTTTTGCTGTTTTGGCTGAGGATGGAGGAGAAGGAGTTGAGGTAGGGTTTTTCCTCTCTCTCTCTCTAGGATTTCTCTCCCTAATCCCCCATAGATCATGGTTTGATCTCCTCTCTCTCCATTTTCTCCTTGGAGGATGACTCCTAGGCATGGAGGGAGCTCGCGGCTTTTGAGGGGAGCTTGTTGGTGGTTGGATCTTCAACCCTAGCTTGTGTAAGCCCGGTTGGATGCTTGATTTGAGGTTAGTAAACTCTCTTACAACCTCTATTTGTGTTTTTGCTTGAGATTAGCATGGAAAACCTAGTTTCTAGAAAATTAGGGTTTTATTTGGGGTTTCTCGAATGAGAGCAATTGAGGTGGTTTTGATGGGTGTAGATTGTTGTTGTAGGTTAGATTTGAAGACCTCTAACCTCAATTTGGACGTAGAACAAGTTTTACTTGCTCAAGGTAATTTTCACCCTTTTACCTCATAGTTTTTTGTGGTTTTCGATATTGCTTGTTCGATACCCCTAACCCCTTGGAAAATTATCTTAGGGTATGAGAAGCTCGGGGGACAACTTCGTTTCGAAGTACTGCGAGGTTTCGACGGGTATCCGGTGGGTCTGACCTCACCGAAATGGGTGAACTCCCCCTATGTCTCCTATCTTGTTATAGGATTGATTAGATGCATAATTATAATAATTATGGCATGATGATAATTGTGATTGCATGAGACATGCAAGTTGTTTATGAAAATGCATATTTCATATAGTATGGCATTATGAGAATATTATGCATGCTAGGGTATTTGCACTATTAGTGTAATGATGCATTAGGAAATGCTAAGTATGTTATGCATACTAGAGATGAGCATCATATGAGACACTACTTGAGTGGTGGACTAGTGAACTCTCTTAGCATACCAAAGTATGCTTGTATAGAGAAAAGAGAACATATAGCAATTGCATGATAAGTTGTTGCACCTCATCTAGGTGAGCAACTTTGACGGTCATCGTGACTTTGGGCTCGACCTTTAGGTCGTGGAGATGATTCCGTGTTTAAGACATGAGGAAGGAAATTCCATTTTCATTGATAATTATAATTGATTAAACGAGAGTCCATTGGGTTACTTAAACACTTGCATGATAGCTCTATACTCTATGTAGTAGAGGTTGTTGTAGCTTATGCATGGCATGATTATGGACTCGTTGACATCGTAGAATGCACTGTTATAACATTGTAGAATGCATGGATTACAGCATTAGTATAATGCATAGTTTTGGCATTGGTAGAATGCATAGTACATGGCATTAGAATAATGCATGGATTGGGCATCGGTAGAATGCATGATTTATGAATTTAGTAAACAAAGATATGGACATTTACATGTTAGAGACATGGGCATATTGGTAGAGACATACCAAAGGACAATTGGAGAACAACATGATATGGTTGACCTTTAGCATATTGGCTATGGAATGTAGAAAACATAATATGACATGTTTTGACATAATGTGAAATTAAACATATGATACTATTATTATGGTTGATTGTTGCTTGTTAGCCACTATGCTCGTTTACACATGCTTGTGAGGGTCGCTCCCTACAAGCCGGCACTCCGGAGTTGGCCTCGCGACAGTTATTTCGCCCGTGTGTTAGAGAGAGCGCCGAAATGGAACCGCCGTGGGTAAGGCTCACCAAAGCGTGAGGTGTTGACTACCACGGAGCCATTAGGCTCGGCACAAGTGAACATCCCTCTATTGTATTCTTTTATGACTACATGGTTATGGTTTTATGCAAAGGTGAACATTCATATAGTAAGAGGCTATTTTAACCGTAATTGTGACATTTGACACCCTAATTAATTGATGCATATACATATAGTGTTTGGACATAGTGTTGGGTGGTGACCTTGTGGCATTGCATGTAGTGAGACATGACTTGGCACACTAGTGATTAGTGGACATAGAGTTCTTATTGTTGGAGACAAGACATATGCGTAATAATAAAACTTGACATATAGTGAGTTTATTACATTAGAACATATGTGATTAATCATGGCATTAATTTGACATGCATGAAATTTGTATAATTAGATTAAGAGCATATGACAATAGAGCATATCCATGTTCATGTAGATAATTTGGTCATTGGAGGCATGATAGTTGTAGAACTATCTGTTTAGCATTGGATATTTTATGCTTTATGTTTCAGTTATACTATCTTGCCTCAGTTGACCTAGCGGTGTAATTCGCTACTCTCGGCGGCTTACCCACTGGAAACTATTGATAATAGTTCTCACCCCCATTGTTGTTGGGTTTTATTTCAGAGCCTTCCGCAGCAGGAGAGGCTTGGGATCGCGGCGAGGGGTTAGCAGCTAGCTAGAGCCTCTACGGTGTTGTTGTAGGCATACCTTGTATTCCTTTCATTGTATTTTGAATGAAAGATGTATAGTTTCGTTGGTTGATTGATCTATTAGTTGATAAGATGTATAATTTTATTGTATATCTTGAGATGTTAGTTGTGTGGATTTGTTTTAGTTGTAGAACTATGTTCTTGCTCTGATCACCCTGTTTAGGATGTATTCCTTATTCTATTGGATATATGTTATTGTAGACGCCTTGTGTACTTTGTGTTTTCTTTGAGGTGCACGGCGGGTCTGTGCACGTGCCTGGTAGGCTCCCACGAGGGCCCGGGGCGTGACAGATTATTAAACCCTAGGAAAACAACTTAATCCAAGGGGGACCACTCTCATCCCAACCTTACTGTCCTTGATCCAAGGGCTAAAAAGTCGAAAGCGCCAACTCCTTTGTGCTTCCGAAAAAATAGTAGCTCTATAATATATATATATAAAGAGAGAGAGAGAGAGAGAGAGAGAGAGAGAGAGAGAGAGAGAGAGTTGAGCTGGAATACTACTGATAGTATTTGGGCTCTTTTACTATCGATATTTTAGCCGTTAGATCTATATTTTAATCAATTCCACCATTTATATCATACTATTCAACCAACCAACCATTCAACCTTAGGGGGACCACCACTAAACCCTAAGGGACCACTATCATCCTAACCCTATAATTTTTCATCAAAGGGTTAAAACTCGATAGCAAGCCCAAATACTATTAATACTATTCCAGCCCAATTATTTATATATATATATATATATATAGAGAGAGAGAGAGAGAGAGAGAGAGTTGAGCTGGAATACTATTAATAGTATTTCGGCTCTTTTGCTATCGGTTTTTTAGCCATTAAATCTACACTTTAATCAATTCCACCCTTTAGATCATACTATTCAACCAACCACCCACTCAACCATAGGGGGACCACCATTAAACCCTAGGGGACCACTATCATCCTAACCCTATAATTTTTCATCCAATGGTTAAACTCGATAGCAAAAGAGCCTAAATACTATTAATAGTATTCCAGCCCAATTTTATATATATATATATATATATATATATATATATATATATATATATATATATATATATATATATATATATAGTGTAGAGCTACTATGCTATCAGAGGCATATGGGAGTTGGTGCTTCCGACTTTTTGGCCTTAGATCAAGGATTGTACGGTTAGGATGATGTGGTCCTTCTTAGGATTGAGTGGTCCCCCTAGGGTTGAGTAGTCCCCATTGGGCAATAATATTAATTCGATGGTTAGAAATGATCAAAGGGGTTGATCCAAGGGAAGCACCAACTCCCTTATGCTTTCGATAGCATAATAGCTCTACTATATTTATATATATTTGCTTCGTGCATAATGAAAAAAAAGAGCCTGCCGCGGAGGCGGACTCACGCACCGCGGGCAGGTGCAGGGCCCGGCCCACTGCGAGCACGTTGGCGCAGACCCGCGAACAGGCCCGGCCTGGCCGCACTGCGAGCATGCGGGCCTGGCCCGACCCTCTATGGGCGTGTGGGCTCGGCCCCGCTCGTAGCGAGTGCACGTGTGCGCGAGCTCGGCCCGACCCGCTGCGGGTGCATTGGCACGGACTCGCGCGCCTAGCACAGGCACCGGGCCGGAGCCCAGCGCAGGCCGCGCCAGGCGCGGTCCTGTCCGCGTAGGCGCTGAGCCTAGCTCGATCCAGGCGGCTGTAGTGGCCAGCACTCAGCAGGCTGCAGTTTATTTTTTTATTTATAGAATTTTTTTTTGTTTGTTCGTGTGTGGTGCAATTTTTATGTTCCTGTATGGTACAATTTTTTTGTAGGGTACACAAATATTATGCTTGTGTAGCATGTTATAATTTTATGCATGTGTTTTATATTCTATTTATCCTGATATTAATGCTTGTGTAGCATATTGTGAATGCATAAACGCGTTGTATGTTATTTTGGCACATAAGTACACATATTCTTTTGGTATTTTCAACAAAATTTAATTTTGAAAAAATGGATTCGACGTGTGCAATATTCTTGTAAAACATTTCTTTTCAGATGTATATCTTTGTAGTGATATAGTAGGTTTTATTCTGCAAAGTGATGTAATAATTAAGGTCATGTAAAGTAATGTGTTTTGTGGGTGTTGACATTTTTCAAATTAAATTTTGGCACAAGTACTTATTTTCTTATCTGTGTGATGATCTTATGAAAATAAGTTCTCAAAATATTTTTTAAATATATGTTCTCTTAAAATGGATGGGTTCCAATTTTTGGATAAGTTCTAAAATTAATAGAAAAATTAATAAAATTATAATTTTTTTAACCAACACTAGGTGATGATTACGAGCTTAGTGAAGTTTTCGATCCTGTTGTGTAGGGAATAATATTTTAATTTTATTAATTTTTTGAAATGTGCCCAATGTCCAAATTTGTTTTTTGAATATAGTGAAATGGCTTCTAAAAACGTCATAGCTAACCTCACCAAAGGGTGATAAGCTAGATGGAAGAATTATGACATTTGGCATAGAAAAATACAATACATACTAAACGAACAAGAGGTTCTTGAAACTCTCTCTATTAAAATAGCCATGCCTCCTGAAGGCACTACTGCACAGTATGAAAGGGAGGTCCATAATAAGTGGTTCAAGGAGGATCGAATTGCTCGGTATACTATGTTGTGTGCTATACAAGACAATCTCATTGGATAATTTGAATCCTATGAGACTGCCAAGAATATATAGGACAATCTTAAGATTGCTTTTGGCAAGCTATAGCTATGAGGCTATGTGCCAAAAATCTGAAGTTTTAGCAGTACACTAAGGACCCGAAGTACTCAATGGCTGAGCACCTTCGTGTGATGAGTGCCATGATTCATGACCTTAAGGCTGCTGGAAACGAGCTCAATGATGAGCAACAGGTTCTCGCGGTGATTCGTTCACTATCGAATCCTGAATGATCCTAGATGAAGCTCTTGATGATGCACAGTGAGAGCATTAAAATGTTTAATGACATCTTACACCATCTCGAGCTCGAGGCAGAGCACTTGGAAGCGACCCGCTCTGTCACTCTTGTTGCACTCTCTTAGAAGCACAGTATCACACCCAAGCGCAAGAAGCATCACAACAATAGAGCGCAAAAGAGTCGGAATCAAGCTCCTCAAGGTGGAGTTGGAAAGAGTCGTAGAGGCAAGTGTGCTAGTAGTAGGGATGCTGCGAAGTTGAAGTGCTACAATTGCAAGTAGAAGGGTCACTTCAGAATTGTCCTGAGCCAAAAAAGAAAACCTTACCACTCAGCTCACAATGTTTTGTTTGCTCTCATGCTTTAGTAGTTCATTATCTTTCCGGTTGGATTGTGAATACAGGAGTAAACAAGCACGCTGTTCGTGATTGAGTGAAATTTGTAGATTACCATCGAGTACTGATGGGCACATAATTTGTCACCCTTGGGAATGGCATGAAGGAGAACCTTAGAGTTCGTTCTTACCGACTCAAGTAGCATGGTGGCTGCACTTTTCTTCTTCAGGACATGCTACATGCACCCGAAGTTCGATGTAATTTATGTTCAGTTTTTTGTTACATTTAGAGTATTCCTTTTATTTTGACAGAGACCGCTTAAACATTTCTTTTTCATAGTACTTTATTTTGATATGGTATATTAGTGGTTGGTTTCTTTGAGTTAGATTTGGAGTAATTCGTTTGCATTTGCTTCTTCTTCTTCTTTTAATCTCTGTGATAAATCTGTTAATTAGTATGTCAGATTAGGCCATATAGGTCAAGAAAAATGAATAGACTGGCTCGAGAAGGCCCTTTGGGGTCTCTTGCCAAAGTTGACCCATCTGTGTGAGCCTTGTCTGGTTGGGAAGGCATGTAGAAAGCCTTTTGGTAAGGCTACTCGTGCCTCTCATTCTTTGGAGTTGATCCACTCAGACATTCGTGGGCCAATGAATGTGAGGGCCCGACATGATGCATGCTATTTTCTCACATTCATTGATGACTATTCCCGCTATGGCTATGTGTATTTGCTTTCTCACCAATCTGAAGTCTTAGATTGCTTTAAGCACTTCATTACAGAGGCTGAGAATCAAATAGAAAGAAATGTAAAGGCACTTTATACTGACCGAGGTCATGAGTACTTGTCTGATTAGTTCAAGACTTACTGTGAGTAAAAGGGCATTAGCAGACAGCTCACTATTCCTGATACGCCTTAACAAAATAGTGTTACAGATCGAAGGAACTGTACTCTACTAGGCATGATTAGGTCGATGGTGGCGCAGGCTTGAATTCTTATAAGATTTTGGGAGATAATCTTTTGACTGCAGCTTATATTCTTAATCTAGTCCCTAGTAAATTAGTGCCTTCTACCCCATATGAGTTGTGGAGTGGCAGAAAGTCGCGTTTACACTACTTACGCCCTTGGGGTTTAGCTAGATATATTTACTATCCCTCACATAGATTCAAGAAACTCGGTCATAGAGCAAGCAAGCATGTGTTCATCTTGAAAACTCGAAGGGCTATGTGATGTATGGTGCACACTCAGATGGTGGTAGGACCGAGAAAAAGTCTCATGATGTGGAATTTATAGAAAAGAAATTTTCAAGCATTGGTGAAAAGCGAAGAAACGTCGAATTGTATGAGTTACAGATGACGCTACCCCATCTGTTGGTGAGGGTGATCGCTCACTTTCCGAAGCCACTGAAGGAAGTAGTAGCGATCCTCCGGCTAGTGGGAGTGCTTCCATAAGCGAGAGCATGCCCTTGAAAGCCGACAGTTTAGACCCTCAATTGCATAGAACTGAAAGTGGACACATTCTCTGTCGACATTTTGAGATCAAAGGGGATATTTTTATGTGCACTCCGCTCAATGATGATGAGAATGCTTCTTATAAAGAAGTACTGCAGATGCCAGCTTGCAGTAAGTGGATGGTTGTTATGAAAGATGAGATGGACTCCATGAGCAAGAATCAAGTAAGAGAGTTGGTTGACCTTCCACCTAGGCGCAAATCTAAGAAAATAAATAGGTTTTAAAAATTAAGCGCAAGGCAGATGTCACGTCTCGAGCCTGCAACAAAAGCACTCATCGGGCATGTGCACCAGACTCATCGAACAGACAGAATTTTTTCTATCCGCCCAAGGCGTCACAATCAGTATACATCTTACATTCCAAATAGAAATAGAATACATGGATTGTATAAGGAGAGTATTATATAACATAAAGTAAAAACTACTTCTATTACATCACTTGTTCCATTCAATTACATACACAAATTTCTTCCAAATACAATCCAAAATGGTGTTTATAATTTTTCTTTTCTATTTTCTTTCTAATATGTTGTCCAAAAAAGGGGGTACATATATGAAAATACCAAAACAAAATGGAAGGATGCTATCTATTGAGCTACGTCCTTTCCTCTTTCTGTCGCGTCCGTCTCAGATAGACCTTAAAAATATGGGGGTGAGAACAATAAATATTGTTCGAAATGGATATGGCCATCCAAGGGAAAAGCTCGACACACCAGGTCCAAAGAAGGCAATATAAGCATGGATTAGCGAATAATAAATAATCATATAAGCATATAAATCTCTACTATATGCATCTAAAAGTAATCATGCATATGCTTCTACTCATGATAATAAAGTCTACTCATGGGATATAAATTACCTTTTACCACTGGTTCCATTATCGTAATCATGTCATCCGACTCAATCTTGAGCCAATCAAGAGTGGAATCACCGCTTTTATCTTGGCATTAGGTGGCAAGATTGTCGCCCACCTCTGGCCACATGTCCATAACTCGTGAAGTCGCTTTTTTTCTTAGTATTAGGTGGCATTTCGCGCACCGACCATAGGATTGTTGATAGCGAGTTCAACCATCTCACTTCTCATCTCGGTATTAGGTAGCATTCCGTACACCCCCGACCGTAGGCTCATAGGTATCAAGTCACCCACTTGCCATTAGGTGGCATTTCGCACACCCTCAGCCGCTGGTTGTTGAAATTTTTGGAATTCCCTCTTTCATGGTCTCAAGATTCCATTGTTTTCACCCTACATTGTCAACATTTCTAGGTTTAAGTCATCTTGTCCGAATAGTATCCTATCCACTATATTTTCCAACCTATGTTCCAATGGCACTTTATTCTCTATATTGTAAGGACTGAGATTTTTACTGTCTAATTTAACTCTCCGTTGACGATGTTTTTGTGTGTATTTTAATTACATAATCACTCGTCAAGTTTCGGGTGAAAACGAGTTGGAATAAAAGAGTTACGCGATTTTGAATATTCACTTAAGTGAATAGTAACTCTGGTTTTCCGGTAAGGCCAAATAATAGGGGTGGCCTTTGGAACATATCGTACTCCGTTCATAGTGGTCCAATAGCTCGTTTTCAACTGTCCGACTATTCTGAACTCGATGGCACTAACAGATTTTGGATTTGATGCACGGTTTTCGAGAAAACTAGACCTTGTCGAAGAATGGACTTTTATTCTTCATTGTGTTGGCTATGCAAAGCTTACCGTAGCTCCGCTTTGCATGTGAACCCTCAGATAGGGACCTATCGTGTGAAAGGAAGTTGGTGTGGATGGACTTAGGTCGCGAGTTCGCTAATCGATAGGATTTAAAAGCGATTATCGACCGTTAAGCAATTGATGTATAGATGAATCGGAAAGAGGATGAGTTCGTCGTGAACCGGCAACCAAATCGAACGAAACAAAATCGTAAGTTCGATAATTCGATAGTGCTGAACGCGATGGCACTACATGTTCGTAGATCCGACAGACGGATCTCCTGGAACTACATGATGTTCGTGATGGGGTCGAAGGTCGCAAAATGGTAATTTCGCTAAAGTCCCAATATTTTATGTATCAATCCGCGTGGAATCGAAAGTATGGGTGCGTTCGCGTGTATTTCACGCGCTGTGAGGGACCTAGGAGGGAAAGCTGAGTTTCTGTGGGCTTTCATGCAAAAGAGCCAAGGTGTATAAAGGGTGATTTTAGGGTTTGCTTCATGAAACCCTAACCCTAACGCCTCCCCTTCACCCTCAGCCGACCCCTCACCTCCTGGCTGCTCCCTGCGGATTGCTGCCGCCGCCACCGACCTCCGGCATGCTGCTCCGTCGCCCCCGGCCGTCCCTGTGCGCCGGCGCTGCCCCTGCAGCCTTGGCTGGGCCACCTTGGACCCGTGCGTGCTGGTGGTGACAGAGGGTCACCACCGCCGCCTCCCGAGACCAGCCGCCGACCTCCGTCGACCCTCCGGCACCACCGCATCCAACCTGGACCGGAGCCGTCGCCGACTGTCGCGACGTACGCCGCCGCGGCCGCGATCTGGCCTGAGGCTTGCGAGCTGTCATGCGGGCTTGCGCGCCGCCGCCGCAGCCCGGACCCTCTCTTTCCCGACCCCGGATGGACCCCCGACGCCGTCCGACACCGTTGCATGGCCGCCGTCGCCGGAGGAGGCCGACCCGAGCTCCTCTCAGTTTGGTGTGGCTAGGGCATCACTGCCCTCCGCCGCCGCTGCCTCCCGCCGGTAGCCGTGCCCACACCGGAGTTCCCCCGTCGGCCGCACCCTCCTGCCGTCGCCCCTGTCACCGCCGGAGCCGCCGTCAGCCGGATCTGGGCCGCTTTCCTTGGCCTCCCCGCGACTAGGGCATCAATGCCCGCCACCGCCGTCGCCTCTGGGCACCGGATGGTGCGTGCCTTGGCCGTCCCTGGCCGGCCGCACCTGCCTCCCGTTGGCGCGCCTGCCGCCGAGGCCGCTCCCGGCCGGAGCCAGCTCCTTACTCTCGGTTCAGCCCGAACTGGCTTAATTTTTGGCCGCCTTGCCGTTCCGGCGATCCGGGCCGCCTCCGTCGACCCCGCTGGTGAGCACGGCCCTCCTGAGGCACCGAGCACCTCCATGCTCACATGTTACGCTGTCAGTGAGGCCTGAAACAGTGAGTTCTTGAACATCAGTCCCGAACAACCATTCCGACCGAGGTTCCGGTCGCTCCCGCGCGCTCCTCGTCTGTTCGCTGTGCTCCGGACAGTGAGCACGGCCTCCGCCTCGTCGAGATCTTGCAAGGTGCCTCGACAGGCCTTGATAACGCTTGGATCAAGGTAACAACGCATAATATTGTTAAGTTGCATGTTATTAATGCAAATAGATGCATGTTTAAGGACTTTAATGCAATTTAGTCGCCGTGGGCAGCGTGTTCACGCTACGCGTGACTTGTGGACTAATTGTCCAAAGTCCGCTGTCCTTCGTTTGTCCGAAAATGGGTTTTCAGAGAGTTTCCCGACAAAATCCGTCGGCGGAACGTGGTTTTCGGCTCGGAAATTATCCGACTCGATGTTTGTACCTCGTGGGCTGCCGCTAGGCCTTATTGGCTGGTTGTCCCGGCCGTCTTGCGTATTCGGAGACGCCCGGTGTGCGGTAGTGGGTTCCGGTTCGAAATCGGCACTTCCGGGAACCCAGATCAGAACGATCATCCGCGAATGATCGTTTTGATGTCCGATCTTGTGCTCGCTGCCAAGACCACCCAAATGGATGTGTTTTGGGGCAGCGGTTGACTCGTGGATTGAGCCGGTATCTTTCGGGACTGTCCGTGTGCCCCGGGGACGTCCCGGTGTGATTTCGGGACTTCCGACACTGTTTGGAGATCGGTTTTGGGAAATCGAGTCTCGGGATTTTGGGAGTGTGTGCATGTGTCTTCTGATTGAGTCGTTTGAGGCTTGTCCCTGACTCAGTGGACCTATCGTAGGTCCGGTTGATTCGCAGCGCGTTCCGGATTCCGACGCGATCGTTACAGGTGGGTACTTCGACCCGAAGTTGGTCTAGTGGTGCATGCTCGGTGACATTCCTTCTACCCTTTCCTTTTCAGTTCCGCATATATATATGAGATGAGTTGAGCTGGCACCTTGAGATCTTTACTTACTCTACTTGCATTCCTTATCTGTTCTAGCAGTAGAGTGGACATAATTGCATCAGTATCTGACAGGATGTATTCTCGTGACCTTCTTGAGAGGTTTCTTGACACGGTTGTCTGATGACCTATACGGTCGGTATACCCGGAGGGGTGGATTATTGGCTGGTTGCCAACGGTTATTGATCATACTTGCATCGATCGCCATTACTCTTGCGCATTTCACGAACACCAACGGTTGATCCCCGCAAGAGGGTGTTCTTTTCCGAAAAAGTGGTCGTACATCTGACCCGTGAGCTCAGTGGGGCACTTATATGCTGGCAGAGTAGGAGTGGCATGGGCCTGAGGTCTGCGGACCGTTATGGCATGTTTAGATTGGGTATATTTGTTGTATTCATTTGTTGATGCATTACATTTACAGTAGCAGTAGTATATTTATTTCGTTCTCCACTTACTTGCATTGCTACTGTATTATCTTCCTTTCAGTTTTCTGTCTGCCAGTGTGTGCCCGGCCTTCGTCGGCTTGCGGTACCCACTGGGAGGGAGAGACATGTTTACATGTTGTCATCCCCCCACCACCATTTTTCAGGTGACTTGGGAGGTGGGAGTCGGGACGGTGCGTGAGGCGCGGTGGACGATCGATCTTTCGGTCCCGACTAGTATAGTTGGTTTAGTTCCTTCCCCTTTACTTTCATGCACTTAAACTTATTGTGGTTCAGTGGTTATTGTCTTCCTAACACCGTACGAATGTTTTAATAAATGACTCAGAATGTTTTATTGGATTTGCAAATGATGTCTCCTACCCTTCGAGGTAGCTCGTTTTCAAATAAAAAGGCTTTCAAGTGAATTTCGTTCTTTTGGCTACTAGTGTTTCAAAATGAGGTCCCCGTGTGGGAAACAATTTTAAAAGGTTTGTGGATTCTCTTTAATACTTATTAGAATTCAAAATCAAAGCTTTCGGGTAGGAAGCATTTTTAATAGGATGTCTGTTGTACTGTGCATCGCATCATCCTTCGCCTAAGGAGTGCTTAGAGGCATGTAGGGATAGCTGAATGCAAATGTATTATATGTTTGTACCTTGTGGATTATTGTGAATAAAAGTGTGATTGTGATCCTGTTGTATGTCATTGGTACGCCGTGCAAATACAGGGGAGACTCTGTCCGTATAGACAGAGGTGCCTCTATTTGTGGCGGGTCTGTATGCCGTGGGGGCTAGGCTTGTAAAAAAAAAAAATTAACCCGTTTTCCGCAATCAAACTAGCCCGGGGCGTGACAGATTAAGATGGTATCAGAGAATGAACAATCACAACTACATTCACAAGCTATCTAACTGAACCACTGGTTAGGATGACCCTAGGAAGACCTAAGGTTTATAAGCACGTGAGTGTCACGCCCCGCGACCGCCACTTTGGTCTGTCCGGGCGCCCGCACAGATCGCCGAACGGACAGAGCCTCCCCTGTCCGTCCAAGGCTCAACAACATCATGTACATAGAGTTTTGTCCAGGACAAATAATCAACATACATGAATTGCACGAGGGCATATCACAAGAGCATGAATGTAAACTAACTATTACAACATTCCATTCATCAACATTTTACATACATTTTCCTCAATATATATCTTTCGCTCTCGAATACATTACATTCAACAACAGCTTTACATTCTTTTCTTTTACTTGTCATACACAAGGATAATCTACACAGGATAACCTTGCTATCTAGGGCGCGACGCCCACGCCTCAGTCCGGTGCTGCTCCGCTAATGGATGGCTCTGCAACAACAGGGGGTGAGAACTAAAAGAAGTTCCCAATGGGTTCAGCAGCCGACCTCGCCGACTTTCCCACTAGGTCTAACAAGGCATAGTAATACGAAAGGAGATAGCAATGCGATATATAAGCAACTGAATGTGTAGTCTACCATTACTAAACATACAACATGCAACAATGACTACTACTATGCCTTACAATAAGGAATGAATGTTATGGTCCAATATGTTCAATAGTGTCCCTCACACACTCTTAACCCAATTCATTCTTGACCCAATCGGGGCTTCTCACAAGACCAAGCCCGACTCACAAGGATATCATGATCGACCCCACACATAACATGTGATTCACTATGCTCACTCTCTACATAAGATGCAACAATGCAAGTAGCATAGGGTACAATACGGTCAATCAACCTGTCTCTTTTCTCTTTGACCCAATCTTACCGGCTCACCCGAAGGTCAAGCCAAACTCACAATACTAGGGCCCGCAGGGAGATAGTCCATCAACCATCTAGGGCCGTCTGCTGGGGAGATAACCCTCAACCCATAGGTGTGACGACTCCGGAGCTCACTGCCTGTGGTGTCGCGAACACCAACAAGCCAAACAGACAATGTGAGTACGATCCAGTCCTCTCATCCCGAGGACACCCTACTGACCAGGGTAACAACACACGGGGATCTACCAATCCCTAGCATGGTCCAGAGGATCTATTTCAATCCCTCGCATGCTCAATCTCAAATCCTGTGCAACTACGGCAAGAAACCCACATATACTCGAGAGTCTACTCAACTCATGTCGCGTGCATCAATAGGATATACAACACCACACTATGTGGACACAAGCAACTATGCAATGCTTCATGGACTATGGCCACACATTCATGCAAAGACCCAATCATGCACATCACACTATATCCAAATCATGGTTCCATTACTAGGTTCACATCTAGCATATGCTATATGTATAATCTCAACACACAATGTCATTGTTCTCTACTTGTAGAATAGGACACCCAATCCATAGTTGCATCATGAGGTTCATGTTTAACACTCGCAATAATGCTTAGTGTTCTACTATGTTTTTCATATCCATACAACTAGTTTACTCTACTAGTTCAATGCATCTCTTAGGTTCACATGGTACTATTTTCACACTCATGTCTTCTAAGTTGGAAGTTCTCAACCACAGTTGTCTACTACTAAATTAGGAAACATGCAAATTACATGGCAATGCATATACTTAAACCCTAACATGCATAATTATACATGCGTATGCGTACATGTTGATCTAAATCCATTCGTTAGCTTGTTCTACCATTTCTTTTACATTTCAAGGGTTCCCAATGTTCAAATGGTCTATACCCATACATGCTAGATTAGCAACTTGGATCAATGATTGTCTATTATCAAGATCAAGTAGCATGTAATTTATATAGCAATAAACATAATTGAACCCTAGCATGCATAACTATAAATATACATACATGCATACATGCTCAAATATTAGAATTAGACATAGGGAGAAATCCAACCATTCCGGAGAGCACCACCCACCTCGTATCGACGTCTAGGGCCAGAAAACCAAGTTTCGCGATTTCTCTCCGCCGAAAAGTCTCGACCCAAGCCTAACGAACCATATTCCGCGAAATCTCTCAATCGGACGCCGTAACCTCGTCGTGATCCAAAACGAAGTTGTCCTCCGCGTCGAATTATCCTTCAATTAAGATTTTACAAGATCAATTTAGATCAAAACCTCTTAGAGACAAAATCCCATTTTCTAAGCCTAGGGTTCAAGTTCTACATGAATACTCCAAATTTCATGATTAATCTTTCGATTAGTTGGTTCAGAATTATCTAGAACTTCCAAAGATATCAAAACCACCTCTCTTAACATCCATCCAATATTAAAAATCCACCAAAAAATTCTATTCGAAATTATAATAATAAAATACTACCTCGCAATCGAAGCGCCGGAAAAATCCAACGCGCGCGGGGGCTCGATCAGCTCGTCAAACGACCCAAAGAATCTTTCATTTTTCTTCTTCTTCTCTTTCTCTTCTTTTCCCTTTCTTTTCCTTTCCCTCTCTCTCTCTACGTACAGGTTGAAGGGTGGAGAACAATGGAGAAAGACCTGGCTGCCTAGTGGGATTCCACTAAGCAATGTAACAATTGCACACAAGGCCAAAAGAATTAAGCATATAAGCTTTAGTCCAATTCAGAATCTGATCGATTCAGTTGGAGCCCTTCTGAGTATCCGTTTATGCTCAAATTTGACAGTCATGCTCGTTTTAAGTTAATCAGAAGAACTGATCATCACTATTCAGTTTCGGACTATTTTTTGGTCACCGAAAGCTCTACCGACTAAAATCCCTAGCAGATTGCCGTTATATTTTATTTTCACTTTTCGGGTGTCGGAATGACCTGAAACTTTTATTCTAGCCTCAGAAAAATAATTCTGACATATTCTCAAATTTTCATAATTTTCTGACACTGTGAATTTTTTGCTAAAAATATCAGTCTCATTCCTTACAGAAAATTCTAAATCTCATGTTTTCATTCCAATTTCAGCACAATTCATTTTCGACTTATATTTTGCTTCTCTAAATCCAATAAAAATAGCATCTCACACTATTTTTATTTACACTTACTTTTATATTAAAAATCCGATACACTACATTCCACCCCCTTAAAAAAAGTTTCGTCCGCGAAACTTAGATTCATACTTCAACTCGACAGATCGAAGAGGTGAGGATATTATCAAATCTCTCATTCCTAGGAAACCTCACGATCTTCGTGATTGCTCCGCAAAACTTTAATGCATGAAACACAGTTTCACAGTTCCTTCTCTTCACGAGCAAGAATGCCTCCCAGAAATTCCTTATACATCGCATTCTTATATCGCTTAGGTAGCTCATACGTCCTTACTTAACCGGCAATCGCCTACACACAATCCTTATCAAACCCATGTCGTTGATAATTGTCGTTATTAGACGACAAACCTTATCAATTCCACCGACATATTTCCTCCGAGGTCAGGATTACTCTTCGTTCCCGTGGTGTGGAGAGGACAAGAATGAACTAGTTAGTCAAATGGTCCACCGCCAGTATTGCATACAGGTAGACCTCCTCGATTCAAACAAGGATCCACAGGGTATCACTTTAGTACCCTGTCCCAACATTTACATCGTCAACATCTTCCACTGCGCCATTCTGATCAGATCACCGGCATTGCTTAAAAGCAACATCGTTGGTGCATCACTCCATCATGAGTGGTCCAACCATACTTAGACTTTCAGCTCTACAGCGAGATGGCACCTTCGGCACATCTTCAAGTTTCAGTTCACTTGAGAGCATAGTCCTCAAACTCCACGTGGCTTTCACTATTCCAAAGTCTCATAAAGAACACTTCACTTTACTTTCATCTGCTACGGGTTAAAACCACATCGTTCTCACAACGAGTCCACACGAACACTCCGTTCGTGAATTCGACTCCATCTCATCGATAATGTCGGACTCGACGATTGGTGACTTCACCAACAAGGCGAGAGGTACGACCGAGCCTTCGCTCCTATGTTCACAACCCTCAGTCCTTCTGTCCACAACCAATGCTCTCGTAGACTACAAGAGCCATCGGCTAAACCGCTTATCTCGGTTTGACACGGATGGTTTACAGACCAAAATTCTCACGTAGGCCTACCGCCTAAATCCATCTCAACATCGCGCAACGTCTCTCACTCGCAAGCGTAGACCCAATTATCACTTGGCGAAATCCTCACCTGAGACTTTACACACAACTCCAACCATGAACAACCAAGACCCCAAACCACTACAAGTCCTCGGGTTGGGTCAAATCTACACCCTCGGTGTACTATCGATCACGCAACCTCACACGTGGCATTCCACGTTCCCGGTTTATAGCTCGGACTACCGCCCCGACCATAAGTCTCTGCCCCACCCTCAGGTCTCGGGCCGCTGTCTCACACAGCTGACTGTGCCTGTCCATATGGCCCCAGGCTCCACAGTCCACACATGGTCCGGGCACGGATCGTCCCCAAGCAACACCCGGCACCGTCGCCTCACACGACACGCTCTACCGAGCAATCGGCTCCTAAGCACCTAGTGCGAGCCACCAGCCCTGTGAGCGGTTCATGGCCCGCTTCACACTTAGCAACGCTCAAGTGCTACTGCCAACGAACCCTCTCGGCTGAACGAAATCTGTACTCTACTAATACGATAACCAAAGCGTTCTACGCTTCTATACTTTCCCGTGCTAACCATAAGCACTAAGCTACCTTGCTTATGCTCGCTCACTACGCGAGTACCATAACCCACCTCAGTTTGAGGTATAACAAGGCCTACTCGCCTAATCTTGGCGACAGTCTTACCAATTCTACGACAGTGATTTTCACTCAACTGTCGATCCGTCGAAGTAACATTGGGAACTCTCATACTACAAAGATGTCTTTGAGCGTCATGACTCGGCTCGCGCAAGTGATTATTCACATTGCCTTGAGAGTCATCCACTACTTCCATCCTTACCTCGAGCCCTATCCTCGGCTTATTACCAGCAACTCACTGGCACTACACAATCATCTACCCGCTTTGGCAGGCGATACATCTTCATGACACAAGCATGCCCCGAGTACTAATAGCTATCCATGTTTCGTCCCTACTATTTTTATCCTTGAATAGTAGCAAACGACCAGATGATAAATGCATGCTATGCTCTAGTGTCAAATCAATCTCTACATACGATTTCTTCAACTAAACCATACCTGTCACGACATCGTCGATAGCAGTAAGCTCCTCGACCAGGGTCGCATACCAATGGCCACTTGGCGCTCGTCGCAAACCTCACGGCTACCCTGACATCGGCTCGCGCTCCCTAGACCTTGCTGCAGGTGACATACCCCAAACTATCGTGGAGAGTACATATGCTATTTTAGTCGATAGGCCCCGATAATCACCCAAAGCTTGACTAACCAACCAAACTTCCTGATAGTCGCCTTTTCCCATTCTCATGGTCTAAAAATTCGTGCTCCTCCTGCACGATCGCATTACCTCTTTCTACCCACAAGGCCTAGTCCATTACCTCAACAAAATCTTGCAACTTGAGTGAGAGAATTTCCTTGAAGCTTTCTAGCTGAAATCCTCACTTGAAGCAATTGGCCTCGTTCTTGTCATTCCGAACCATATACGGAATAAAATTGACCATATAAGAGCATCCCCTCTCAAACTCTCTCACGGTGCGGTCTCCCTGCCGCAGCTCCCCGATGATACACGACGTGTTACTACAAGCACCCTTGCAGCAACCACTCCACTCAGTCACATTAAGTGCACTGACTGGAGACACAAATGGCTCTTAGCCCATTCGGGACACAGCCACTTATAGCGCCAACAACTTATGGAGCTCCTTAATCCGCTTCTGCTACTGTTGCACTACTCCCATGAGCACAGTAGTCCACGGAGTTCTACATCTCCGCTCGCCCCGGATTGCTCGGGGGCCACCGCCTACATTTCAAAACCTCATTAGAGGTCGACCAAGCGATACCATGACCTAGGTCAAATCATCGACCTTGAGGGTCAAATACAAAACAGGGTTCCATACAATAGACCCAATTAGACGAAAGTTACACAAAGGCGCCTATTCTCATCACTAGGCTTCATGTTGTGTGCACCCAACATGAACACACTCGGTTGAGAATAAACTACACTTTGGATCTACCTCTACATCCGTTTAGAGGCATTTAGAATACACGACCCAATCAATTCATCTTTCGCCACGTAACATAAGTCCTCGTCTCTCACGAGCCTAAGTCCTTAAGGCCGTCAATCCTAAGGTCTCCTAGGTCCTCCTAGACTCATTCTTGCTTTGATACAAATTTATCTGTCACGCCCCGCGACCGCCACTTTGGTCGGTCCGGGCGCGCGCACAGATCGCCGAACGGACAGAGCCTGTCCGTCCAAGGCTCAACAACATCATGTACATAGAGTTTTGTCCAGGACAAATAATCAACATACATGAATTGCACGAGGGCATATCACAAGAGCATGAATGTAAACTAACTATTACAACATTCCATTCATCAACATTTTACATACATTTTCCTCAATATATATCTTTCGCTCTCGAATACATTACATTCAACAACAGCTTTACATTCTTTTCTTTTACTTGTCATACACAAGGATAATCTACACAGGGTAACCTTGCTATCTAGGGCGCGACGCCCACGCCTCAGTCCGGTGCTGCTCCGCTAATGGATGGCTCTGCAACAACAGGGGGTGAGAACTAAAAGAAGTTCCCAGTGGGTTCGGCAGCCGACCTCGCCGACTTTCCCACTAGGTCTAACAAGGCATAGTAATATGAAAGGAGATAGCAATGCGATATATAAGCAACTGAATGTGTAGTCTACCATTACTAAACATACAACATGCAACAATAACTACTACTATGCCTTACAATAAGGAATGAATGTTATGGTCCAATATGTTCAACAGTGTCCCTCATACACTCTTAACCCAATTCATTCTTGACCCAATCGGGGCTTCTCACAAGACCAAGCCCGACTCACAAGGATATCATGATCGACCCCACACATAACATGTGATTCACTATGCTCACTCTCTACATAAGATGCAACAATGCAAGTAGCATAGGGTACAATACGGTCAATCAACCTGTCTCTTTTCTCTTTGACCCAATCTTACCGGCTCACCCGAAGGTCAAGCCAAACTCACAATACTAAGGCCCGCAGGGAGATAGTCCATCAACCATCTAGGGCCGTCTGCTGGGGAGATAACCCTCAACCCATAGGTGTGACGACTCCGGAGCTCACCGCCTGTGGTGTCGCGAACACCAACAAGCCAAACAGACAATGTGAGTACGATCCAGTCCTCTCATCCCGAGGATACCCTACTGACCAGGGTAACAACACACGGGGATCTACCAATCCCTAGCATGGTCCAGAGGATCTATTTCAATCCCTCGCATGCTCAATCTCAAATCCTGTGCAACTACGGCAAGAAACCTACATATACTCGAGAGTCTACTCAACTCATGTCGCGTGCATCAATAGGATATACAACACCACACTATGTGGACACAAGCAACTATGCAATGCTTCATGGACTATGGCCACACATTCATGCAAAGACCCAATCATGCACATCACACTATATCCAAATCATGGTTCCATTACTAGGTTCACATCTAGCACATGCTATATGTATATCTCAACACACAATGTCATTGTTCTCTACTTGTACAATAGGACACCCAATCCATAGTTGCATCATGAGGTTCATGTTTAACACTCGCAATAATGCTTAGTGTTCTACTATGTTTTTCATATCCATACAACTAGTTTACTCTACTAGTTCAATGCATCTCTAGGGTTCACATGGTACTATTTTCACACTCATGTCTTCTAAGTTGGAAGTTCTCAACCACAGTTGTCTACTACTAAATTAGGAAACATGCAAATTACATGGCAATGCATATACTTAAACCCTAACATGCATAATTATACATGCGTATGCGTACATGTTGATCTAAATCCATTCGTTAGCTTGTTCTACCATTTCTTTTACATTTCAAGGGTTCCCAATGTTCAAATGGTCTATACCCATACATGCTAGGTTAGCAACTTGCATCAATGATTGTCTATTATCAAGATCAAGTAACATGTAATTTATATAGCAATAAACATAATTGAACCCTAGCATGCATAACTATAAATATACATACATGCATACATGCTCAAATATTAGAATTAGACATAGAGAGAAATCCAACCATTCCGGAGAGCACCACCCACCTCGTATCGACGTCTAGGGCCAGAAAACCAAGTTTCGCGATTTATCTCCGCCGAAAAATCTCGACCAAAGCCTAACGAACCATATTCCGCGAAATCTCTCAATCGGACGCCGTAACCTCGTCGTGATCCAAAACGAAGTTGTCCTCCGCGTCGAATTATCCTTCAATTAAGGTTTTACAAGATCAATTTAGATCAAAACCTCTTAGAGACAAAATCCCATTTTCTAAGCCTAGGGTTCAAGTTCTACATGAATACTCCAAATTTCATGATTAATCTTTCGATTAGTTGGTTCAGAATTATCTAGAACTTCCAAAGATATCAAAACCACCTCTCTTAACATCCATCCAATATTAAAAATCTACCAAAAAATTCTATTCGAAATTATAATAATAAAATACTACCTCGCAATCGAAGCGCCGGAAAAATCCAACGCGCGCGGGGGCTCGATCGGCTCGTCAAACGACCCAAGAAATCTTTCATTTTTCTTCTTCTTCTCTTTCTCTTCTTTTCCCTTTCTTTTCCTTTCCTCTACGTACAGGTTGAAGGGTGGAGAACAATGGAGAAAGACCTGGCTGCCTAGTGGGATTCCACTAAGCAATGTAACAATTGCACACAAGGCCAAAAGAATTAAGCATATAAGCTTTAGTCCAATTCAGAATCTGATCGATTCAGTTGGAGCCCTTCTGAGTATCCGTTTGTGCTCAAATTTGACAGTCATGCTCGTTTTAAGTTAATCAGAAGAACTGATCATCACTATCCAGTTTCGGACCATTTTTTGGTCACCGAAAGCTTTACCGACTAAAATCCCTAGCAGATTGCCGTTATATTTTATTTTCACTTTTCGGGTGTCGGAATGACCTGAAACTTTTATTCTAGCCTCAGAAAAATAATTCTGACATATTCTCAAATTTTCAGAATTTTCTGACACTGTGAATTTTCTGCTAAAAATATCAGTCTCATTCCTTACAGAAAATTCTAAATCTCCTGTTTTCATTCCAATTTCAGCACAATTCATTTTTGACTTATATTTTGCTTCTCTAAATTCAATAAAAATAGCATCTCACACTATTTTTATTTACACTTACTTTTATATTAAAAATTTGATACACTACAGTGAGAGTACGGGGTTGTGGGATTGAGTCCCGGTAAGTTGGTCGAGTTTTATTAACTCGCGATTTATTGTTGTTTCGTTACCCCGTGTTTGTTTTGCAGTTGCGGTACAGACTTGTGTCTCTACTGGGAGTGGTGGCGGATTACCAGACAGATATTGAGTGGTAGGGTGATGTGCACTTGGTAAAACCACTCAAGACAGATGTTGACATTGAGGTTCCAGGCAGTGACATCTGCTGGACCTTAGCTGACGGCTGAGCCGTGTTTACTAGGCCCCACTTCCCATGTAGAGCATGAGGTCCACCGTGGGCATCTCTATAGAGACGATACATTGTGCGGCTACCATCGCAACCGTTTCTGGAGCTGTGTGAGTACAGCTCGAGGATTGAAATGCAATCGCTTGGGCGACTGCCGTGCGGATATTGTTTCCTCAGACTCTGTGAGTATGGCTTTAGTGCCTATTCCTCTCTATTTAGAGCTCATGTACGATTACAGGCATCTCCGTGGAGATGATGATTTATGCAGGTTTGACCGCATGTATTGCGTGGGCTGCTGGAGTGCGGCCCGAGGTTTGTTTGCCGACCGCTCGTGCGGTTGCGGTATGAGTAGAGTTTTCTTTAGCTTTGGTAGGTAGGACTGTGGTGCCTACCCTATTTCTCTAATCTCTAGTGGTGGCGTGAGTCACCGAGAGAAGAGCGAACCCAAGTATGGATAGTTGAAATAAGTTAGTGATAGTTTATGGGGTTTTCCCCTTTCATCTGATAAGTTGTTAGATCGACCCTGATCTTTAGATTGATTGGAGTGTATCGAGGTTGTTATTGGATTCCTTATTGAGCTTCAGGCAGGGTAATAAATTCCGTGTGAATATATATGATCGAAAATTCGCCTGACTCATGAAACTGAAGGATGTTCGTGATGAGTAACGAGCTTAGAAGATCTTTCTCACTTGAGTAATGTTTAAATGTCTTGTTGGTGGAAATATTAGTGCAGTCGTTTTGATCTTCAGGTGATCTTTGCGCCTATTGGCGTAAGCCAGGATGGATATGACTTAGCGTCAATGATAGGTCTTTGTGGTGTCCACGTTGTGTGCGGCAATCCCAACACCTAAATTAATGTGATATGGGATGGCACGTGGTATATGTATGCTTATGGCATATAGAATGATGCTCTATAGGATAATTGGAAAACCTTAAGAGTAAGTTGTTGAATTATGTAAGGCTTGAAGATCGGGTTGATGATCGCATTTAGCTTATGCAGTTGGCGACTCTATGTCGCGGATAGTTCCTATTCCTGTTGTTGGAGCCATAGAACTCCTAGGGAGTCGGCTCGATGGCTGGTCCAATCTCGAATATCGACTTCCATAGTCAATATTTATTAATGTTGTGGTGCACTCTGGTGCAGCATTGTGAGATTGGATGATTTCGTGCTGGTGTCACTTCTCCAACGTGGCGTTGGAGATGGATCTATGGTATTTCGCTTTTCTTTTGGTAAATGCGTTGGCTGCAGACAACGTATTGTCAAAAGTCAGGACGAAATGCCCTACCCCTCTTTTGGGAGTATTTAGATTGGGATATTGTGTTTCCCGTGTAGATAACCTGAATGGATGATCTCATGCTAAAGTTAGAATCATGGTCACCTCCGACCACGCAGTGTATTCTGAGTTATCCCTAGGAAAGGTTAGGTAAATGATGGATTAACCTCACCAATGGTATGTACTTCGGTGATGGTCTGGTTGTATACTAACCAGTACCCAGGTCTCGCATAGTTAAGGTGATAATGCGCTCTCAGTTGCAATCTATATTGCATTGTTAGAAGATGTGAACTATGCTGGGCACATGGATTGAGCCTAGCCTTTGGCTCAGAAGTAGATGCAGGTGCTTGAATGCTAGGTACATGACGTGGTTAAACACGGATAATTATGAGAGTGGATTGCTCTTCTGGTCACTTGATGATTGATGCACCTAGGTCTCGTTGAGATAAGCATCGGATGTGGTATGGAACATTGAATTGCTGGTCCCATGTGGATTTCAGCGACCGGGTTTCGTGGAGACAGATGTTGAGTATCACTAATGGCTTTGATGACTTGTTGCGATTGGCAACCCTATTTTACCAGGTGGCGGACACACGTAGATTTTTATGTTGAACCGCATGTACCTGTAGTTGACTAAATTATCGAGCTCAACTGATTGAGGTAGCCTTAGACCTTTTGGTCTAAGCGGATGGTTTGGTCTTGGACCATGGAATGTCGAATACCGTAAGTGAGTTTTAGATGCTAAGGGTTTGACTTTAGTCTGTTTGTGTCTCAGACTGGTGGGAGACTGTAGTCTCCAAGATGAACATGATTGACGCAGGATTTTGAGACAACGATATAGTTTCGCTCGTGGTGAGCAGGTTGACATTGTTGGTTAGTCGGAGTGTGTGGTTTCGGTCCACGAAAATATACTCCAGACTCATTGTGTTGAGGGACCTTCCTGCGTTAACCTTTGACGTAGTTGAGTTAGTTACTGCAACGTGGACCAGTGTTGGGTGGACCTAGAATTTCTGAGTGAAGAGTTATTGATGTTCCAGTTTTGGACAGTGATGGGATCGGATTGTCCTGGAAGCAGGACTGTTTTATCCGCAGATTATTGAATGGTGGTGATCTCGATGGTTTGGTCCGTGGGATTTTGTGAGGGTATGTTTTTCCCTCACCTCGTTTTAATGGAACTGCACCTTCATCATCCCTTACTTTGAAGATCGATCATTCTAGATTCGAGGAAGTGCAATTGATCAATACCCAAGGGTGATGTTCGAATTTGATTATGATGGGAATGTAGTCAAGTTTCGGGGACGAAACTTCTTTTAAGGAGGGGATGATGTAAGGACTGAGATTTTTACTGCAAATTTAACTCTCCGTTGATGATGTTTTTGTGTGTATTTTAATTACATAATCACTCGTCAAGTTTCGGGTGAAAACGAGTTGGAATAAAAGAGTTACGCGATTTTGAATATTCACTTAAGTGAATAGTAACTCCGGTTTTCCGGTAAGGCCAAATAATAGGGGTGGCCTCTGGAATATATCGGACTCCGTTCATAGTGGTCCAATAGCTCGTTTTCAACTGTCCGACTATTCTGGACTTGATGGCACTAACAGATTTTGGATTTGATGCACGGTTTTTGAGAAAACATGACCTTGTCGAAGAATGGACTTTTATTCTTCATTGTGTTGGCTTTGCAAAGCTTACCGTAGCTCCGCTTTGCATGTGAACCCTCGGATAGGGACCTATCGTGAGAAAGGAAGTTAATGTGGATGGACTTAGGCTTTCAAATTGCTTTGTTCCTGAATGGAATTGTGTTTGTTTTACCACCTTTTGGCTCGAAAACTAATTTCTCGATAGAGACCCACATCCCGCGTGCCATCGCTATTTTTTGGTTTTCTCTGTGTTGACTATCCAGATTCTCTGATTAAAAAAAAGATTGCACCAAGTAGAACTTACACAATTGCCCTAACCAAAACAAAAAGCTATATAAAATCCACACGTACTTCAAGATGCAGGGGGGCCGGGGGCCTAGAAACAATGAGCTAAAAAGACCTAAATCTACAAAAAACCCCCAATCACCCTCAACTCTCTTCATAGACCCCCGACCCATGACAAACCCCCCCCACATTTCGAAAACCAGTACTAGCATGATCTCCTATCCCAACATCTACAACAAAACAAAAACTAAGGGCAAAAAATCTATCCACGTCACTCATTTCACACCTAACATAAGCAAAAAAACTCGCCTCCCACTTATCAACTGCAGCCGCGAATGCCTATTCCAGTACAATTCAACTCCCACTTGCTCCCACTGATAGCACCCATCCCGCCCCTAACTTATCTATCCCCCAACTCAGCTTTTCCTTAGCTTACCTGATCTTCCCAATACGCTCCTCTCGAATCCCCTCCACTCTCCAACTCCACACAGTTAGCAATCAATCTCTAACCCACCACCCAGTCAATTCTCACCCAAATCCCACATTCCTATACATTGCATCCTATCCAACTACCAATAGTGACTTCACCTAAAAAAACAAAAAAGAAAAACCGTGTGACTCAAAACATAACCAACACGTCCGCGTTCCAGGAGTCCAATCAAAATCAACCCCATTGGTTCGGACCAACAACAATCTCAATGACCATAAAACAATTCATACACCCAAAAAATCTTTGGAAAACCTAAAAAAAAACCACCTCACAACTAGGAATCCTACCCATACTGATTACACTACCTCTGTAGTAACTTACTAATACTACTGCACTCTCATCCACTCACCATTTCATTGACCTCACCTTCATATCACCCGCTAATCGACCCCCCTATAATCTCCTTCACAACATGGTCCCCCCAGTGCATCGGCACTCACCCCAGCCTCAAAAAAACTGGCCCTCCGAAACCCCTCCACTCTACCCACCACAACCCCATTCACCAAATCAATACGCTAAAAATAAAATCGTACCCACCAGCACATCAAATATCCCAGACCGTTCTTACTATCCTTACTAGTCAAAATGCTGAAAAGTTGATGCCACTAAGCAATTCACGAGAATTACCACAATATATCAACTTGTATAGCATCCAGGAGAAACCTTGCATATCGAAATTTTAGTACGAATAATTGTAAAGTAGTGTAAGTAGCAGCTGTAGTAAGTTAAACTATATTTGACTGTGTAGTACTTTCTTTTTTTTTTTTTATTCATACAAGAAATCCCCATAATTTAGACATGCAATCTAGTTATAGGACGTAATAGTAAATACAGAATTGCAAGCTAATAAACATAACATTAACATTACACATTAAATTTTTTGCATCCTCACTTATGAATGATCCATTTTTCTTCGTATGAGTTAGCTCGAACATCTCAATAAGTCCAGGTACTCTACCAGTTTTGTCTTCCTGCGAATAAACATAGTGCATGACAAGTATAAGAATATTGAAATAACATAAGCTTTATCAATCAATAAAATAGATAGTTACAATTTTCTTTCTCTTTCCGTGCAAAGCTTGTTAGATCCCGACGTATGTGTGTACTTCTGTTTGGCTCGACTTTCTTTGGCTAGCTTCTCTCGTCTCTACCATTTTAAAAGATAATTTAAAAAAATTAGCTCAGATAGTATGCATCAATAGTGCAAAATAAATTATATCTAGGCAATATGAATCATTAGTAACAAAGTACAACTAGGCTTTCATTCTATATCACTCCTTTCAATTGTTCTGCTTATTCCAGACTGAGAAAGCAAAGTACTGACTAAAATATTCTTACAAATGGTGAGTTCGTTTTTTCTAGGCCCTACTTGGATGCTTTGTATACTCAAGTAGCAAGCAATAATTGGCAAGATGAAAAATATGATCAGACATTTAGCATGACAATATATCACCTTACAAGTGACTAAAGACATACTCCTTATTGAAGGAACTTATCTTTCCTACATCCATATACCTGTCAAGAGTTTCATTTCCTCTGCTGATGATTGGAACTTGAATGTAGTAAGAGAAAAGGTTCAGATTATCAATTCATGCTATAGTAAAATGCTTTTTCCATGAGCTAGGCTGCAAGTTTCAGTGACCAATGGCTTAACTTACTCTTACTCCCATAAAGAGTAAGTTACCAATTGTTCAACACTATTCCGCAAAAAAGGAGTTTGGACAAAGGATACAAAGATACAACAAAAAGATCATCAAACCAAGCTCAAGCCAGTATAGAAATGCTACTAAGAATATAAATTTCCTTTGTGACAATTTAACACTCAACAATTCAAGTAACAAGTTACAATTATATAAATCAACTAATATGAAACAATAAATCTACTAAGAATAAATCATACCTTCGCAACATCAGAGTAGAAAAACTCGCCCAAGCTCAACCACTGCTGCTTCATTACACCAGGTGGCACATTCTTACTAATCTCTTCTTTTGATTTTGTTTCGATCAAAATACTTGGCCTTCAATTCAGCTTTGTAATCTTTCCATTTTTTTGTTCAAAGATTTCATGACAAAGGCTCGTCCCTTCTTGCTTGAACATGAAATTTTGACTTCAAAGACAGTATACACAAAATTAAAAGAAAATTACATAATAAGATAGTTATACCTTAAATATATGCAAATAAATGTAAAATGTATTAAATACCATGACAAAAGATAAAGCTTCATTCTTCAGTGCAGTTTGGGATTCTTCTCCAATTAATGTAATTCAGGGGGCAAATTGACCATTCCCGTGCCACTATTCCGCAAAATCCAGCTATCGCAACCTTGCCTCTTTATTTAACGTTTTTGCCCTCTTTTGTTAAATCGAACTTGAATACGCCAATTCTCTAATCCATTTCCCATATTTCCTTTAATGTTGTACGACCTCTCTTTCTTTCTGTTTTTCCATCGTCATGAACTACAAAAAGTTAATGCTATTGTTAGGGAGAAGAAACCATGGAGAGTATGCTGCACCACAAATGAAGCAAAAGGAAATATTGTTAGGATCTACTCAGTATTTTCGAAACTCCAGATCACTTCGAAGACGACAGCAGGATTAGATCATGAAGCAAAAATCAGAAACTCCATTACCCGAACTAGAATCATGAAGACAAGAAACATACAATAAAATACCAAAGACACATCGTGTATATAAAACATCAACATCCTTCGATTAAGTTTCCTGATTGACACAGAGAACAAGCTAAGACGCAAGCATCAAAAGATTGGAGATCTTACAATTATAAAGTGTTGGGTAGAGCGGAGGATTTAATTCCCTTTCTTTCATGTTAGAATGGGGATCTTGTGTTAAGTTACATAGTTGGTTAGCCAAATATTACATTTAAACTATCTTGACAATTGCCAACTGCACCGCTGCTGTGAACTTTGATGGTCATATATTACGTTTTCCATATTTCACTGAAATTGAAAACTTAGGTGCAGGAGCCACAGAGTGTTTTTTTTTTAATTTTTTCCCTTCTATTTTTCTTTTTTATGAGGTAAACTATAACATTATAACTCAAGAAGGGACTCACATTCATAAGACACAACCAGGATATTCAAACCCTTAACAAACCCACTTGAGCAGTAAACAATTTACGCCTCGTTGTTGATAGCTCATTGAATTGTGGATCGACCATTTGTAAATACAGTGGTAAGTTTTTATGGGTCCAGGGAAAATTTGATCATTAAACTTTTATTCAGAATGTGCTATTTCGCAAGCTATGGAAATATATTGACATTTGTGCTGGTTAGAAGCGTTAGCTTAGTTTTGGGCACAATTGTATTCACATTCTACAATTTCTGTATGTAGGGTTTATTTTCGGATGTTAGCTCCTCAAATTATAATCAACATCTTATCTTAGAAGGTGTTATTTTTTACAGTTAATTATGTTGTCATCGAGTTTTTTATCCTCTCATTGGAGTTATACACAGATTTATGCTATAAATGCCTTGATAACAATGTTCACATTGAAGGGTTTTTCTTGATCATAGATGGACTGACTGAATTAAGTTTCTGCTCAATTCTCAATTGTGTGATGCTATAAGTATTAGTCGTCTCGCATTGCACTTTCCTGTCCTAGAATTTTAGCATTCTAATTCGTAAAGCCATTATCTTGTTCAACGTGACACATTGTAGCGATATCGCTTCTAAATACTTGATGCTGCTAGCTGACAATCGCTATAAGAATTTTCTATAGAAGGAATAGCATTGCGACAACTCTCATTGAAGATACATCTGAGGCCATCTTTTTTCTTATTTATATCAAGGTATGAGGGACCTATAACTTAGAAATGAGTATTTCCTCATATTTTGTAGGGCAGATAATTATGATAACTAGGAGTTAATACTAACACATATAATTAGGTCGATTAGAATTCTATATTTAACCAGGCATCTCTTATAATGAGTAGTAGAATAAAGATCTGATAAGCGAATTTAAATTTTCTAGCTGTAAAATTACACACATCGAAAAAAGATGAGCCTGAAAACAATATTCCGCGAAAGGTTTGCGATGAATCCGTTGTTGAATATGAAGAACCCTAATTCTTAAATCTGCCATAGCAATCAGTGCCAAATCTTATACTCAATTTTAACACTTTTTTCTAACTTAATCTTTTATAATACTAAAAAGAAACTAAATGAGGACAGAAGTGTGAGCTCTAAGCCATGACACAAGTTAGATGAAGCATCAGGTAAACCCATCGACCTTAGCCACAATCACCGAAGCAGAAGCATATACACTCTGTTGAATTAATACTTATTGCAAAGTGGTGGATCCTCATTCTGATGCAGTAATGACAAACCCAGCTCTAAAATTTTGAGATACAAATAGCATTTAAATCTGATAAATCTACAGCTTTCCAAATCTATACTCTTGTGTAACGGGATCTAGTTAACATAGGATGCTTGATAACTTTGTTAAAATGCAATTCTTGGGGAAATACGGAGAATGGTTAGAAACATTGGTGCTCATGACCTAATTTCTAAAACAAACACTTAAAAGAGGCAAGTGTGAGATAGAAAAGAAAGCCCTAAAATTCGATTAAGGAATTTCCCTAAGTTGTCATTCTCCGTCATGCAAAAACCCAAATTCTAAACCGTTCCGCTTTGCTTCCTAGAATAAAAGGCAGCCAATTTATCAACTGCCTAAGAAATGCTTACCCATATGATACTTAATTCCTTAGACAGGTTGTTTATAACGGAACCTGAGAAACACTCTAATCATACTCGCAGCTACGTTCATTTAGTTATGGAGAAATTCATTAAAATTGGGGTGCTCCCAGCCCATCACTCTCAATTTCTCCAAAGAGCGACATTGCGGTCTATATCTCATACATATCACCGTAATCTAAAAGCCAAGCTCGCTTGGCCCCTGACTAAACTCCCCACCAAGATATCTCTCCTAGTCATTCTTACCTTGTGTTTTCAACACTTTCCTACATCTATGTCGCTCTCTACTGCAGTTGCATCAATTAACCCTAAATTTCCTTCGTAAATAACCAGATCACTCCCCCTCCTATTGCCACACCTAATTAACTCATCAATATCTCGAAATACCAATAATGAATTTATGTTTTATACCCGCCTCACCTACGCCTCCCCGTGTTAAAATGGCTCTAACAGAAACAAAACAAGAAATGGCGTGTCATCGTGTTTCCCTCTTCCCACCAGCATACCCATGAGAAATCGCGATACGAATTTCGACAAACGTTTTTAGTCCTTTCCCAAGATTAACGGCCACCTAGTCGGCCCTGAGGTCATTAGAAGTGGAGTCTTCTGTTTCCATGCAACGAGAACGTTCCTTTAAGGTGAGGCATCGACAGATTATAGAATGTGCGCTAATTCTTCTCAGGGTGCGGAGACGTGCGATTTTTCCTTCTTCCCCAGGGCTGGAGATCGTACTTCTACTATCTTCCTCTATCCTCGTCAGGATATTTATGTTCTTTCTTACCCGAACGAGACAGCTTTTATCCTTAGGTGAGAGGCGGTTTCTATCTGCTACGGTCTTCCATAGTAGTTCCAAGTCTGCTACATTGTCATGCAGCCTCTTTTTCCTCTATAAAATTCTATCGTCCCATTCAGCCTTACCATCTGGGGGAGTGCCCGATGATATCCAACACTGCTTGACAACAGTTCGGACAAGTGGGTAATGTTTGGGGGGTTAGTAACCAAAAAAGTTTGGGTATGAGTGTCCCGG